>BPLR01002652.1:0-27530 GCA_021605095.1 Caerostris extrusa | reverse complement strand
AGAATGATCCATAACCATCTTGGTTTAAATTTGATAAAGGTAATTTTTACCTAGATTCAATCACTGAAAGGAATCGAATCAAAACAAAAGTGAAGAATATGTTTGTTGGTCACAGTTACTTTAATTTTATGCTTATTGAAATGGTCGCACTAGAGTGTACTCTAGACTACCTTAAATACAATAAAACGCAAAGACATAAAGCTACGATTTCTTTCGTATTCAATTTCAAAATATGCTGTAGGCATTGTAGCTCTGTTTAGTGCTATAGAGTTGTCAAAGTTACATAGATCTATAATCTATGATTCAAATCCAAACTTTTAAAGAAAATAAAAAAAATTATAAAAATTTATCTGATAATTTAAATATTTTTGAACAGCAAGTTCGATCAATCTACTTTTCTAATTTCTGAGGTTAATATAACAGGAAATTTTCAGATCTTTATTATTTTATTTTACACAGTCGATGGTTTTTTTTAATGAACTTGGCTCAGACCTGAGAATTTTTGCACTATTTTACAAACACATTTTAAATTTCAGCTTCTTTAAATGATGCAACCCACGAGAAATCCAAAAAGAAATAAAGAAAAAAATCTATTCATATTGTTTTTTTTTTTAAATATTCACTAAATAGTAAAAAATAAATTACTTGTTGAAATTCACGTTTTAAATAGAAATATTTACTTCAAGTTTAATCTAAAAAAATATAAAAATCTTGTAGGCTCCTTTAATTCTCTTTTTAATGTTCATCTATGTTTTCGTGCCGTGCTCTGCATTACACGTGCGTAGTTCCAGTTCAAGGAGCTGTCAAGTTTTAATTCCGGAAATTGAAATTTCGTTCTTTTCCGGTAACGAGTTAAAAAGGATTAAAATGGCTGCAAGAGAGAAAACTCGAGATGAATTAGATATGCAGACTTTGCGAGAATTAGCTTCATTACCCGCAAATAAATTTTGCTTCGATTGTGGTCAAAGAGGAACAACTTATGTTAACGTAACTATTGGTGCTTTTGTATGTTCTGCTTGCGGGGGCATTTTGTAAGTACATATATATAAATATAAAAGTTTGATTTCTGTGTATTTAAATACTGCTTCATCTGTTTATAATAATTTATTGTTGTTAATTTATTTTAAAATGTTATTCCTTTGTAACCAGCCATAATGACTCATCGTAGTAAAATTCGCAATATATTAAACAACTAATAATTAAAAGTCCTATTTAATGTAGTCAGAGAGTAGATTTAATGTCAGAATATTTTTTTAATTGGAAAATAATTTGCAGCAGCTCATAGGTTAAAAAAACCCTGAAAAATGTAGAAGGTCACGAATGCATTAAAAATTTGGAAGACAGATGAGGTTATTTCTGTTTGGGATAATTCTTAAAAATGCAATGCATTTAAATAAATTAATTCTGTAGAACCTGATTTATTTTCAATAAAAAATGTGTATTTTTGACACATATTTTTTGGAAGAAAATCAATTTCTTATTTTATGCATCTCAAAAAATAATTTTAAAAAAGTTTATTATTTGTTTTATTGAACAATTCAAATATTCATATCTGGTTTTCAGTTGAATTGATGCTTTATTGTCAGCTTAGTTTAAAATATAGTTCACACCTTTCTGTTTCTTGATTATTAGAATAAATTAATTCAAGCTATTTAAAATTTAATTTTTCTTGTTTGAAACTTCTTGTTTATGTAGGAAAAATAACAGGCAGACTTTGGTGGGAGCAAAATGGACAAAATGTGTTTTAAATGATGCAATTATAAAATGTGTTGAAGTACTCAATTTTGACAAAAATGCATAGGTGTTATAATTATTTTAATTGCATGTTAATTTTTGTTTTTATGCTAAATTCCATTCATGTTAAATTTAAACTATGATACTTAAAAGCTATTTTGAGTATTTATAATGTATATTTTGTAGTAAAATGGAATTATGATATCTAATTAAACAGTCAAAACTAAAAGGAGAATAGTTTCATTTCTTAAGTGCTTAAAACTAATAAGTTTTTCATAGTTGTAATGATTAACAAAACTCAATTACATCTTGATTAAAATGTAATTAATACATTTATGCTTTTTTGTCAAAACTGAACATTTCATTTTTATAATTGTATAATTTATAATTGCATCATTTTCTTTGTCCATTTTTGCTCCCATCAAACTCGGACTGTCTTTTTTTTTTCGTGCACAAACAAAAAGTTTCAAATAAGAATTTCATTTAGATAGTTTATTTAGTTAATGTATTAATCAAATTTACAAAATAGAAGTTATTTAAGCTAATGCTTTAAAACTATCTATGAGAGTAAACTTTTATAAAAAGACCACAGAATAATAAAATTTATCGAGAAAATGTAACAATAGTAATTTTAATTAATAGATTATATTAATAATTGATTGAAAAATATCTTATTTTGGTACTGGCTCATAATTTAATTAGTCACTTTGACATATATGCTTTGTCAGTATAATACTAGATTAATATTATATTATTGTATTATTTTATATATTATAATATTGTTAGTTACAAGGTTGTAATCTAATTTTCTTACACAAGTAATGTAAATTTAAGTTGATTTTCCCAAAAAGTAAAAGCTGGAGAAGAGGAATGTTAACACCTAAATTTTCACAGCTTTATCTTCAGTGATTCAATGTTAAAACTATTTAATGTGAACAATTTTAATTCTAGGGAAATGGAAGGGGGCTGAATATACATAAATAAAAATCATCAAAGAGTAAAAATTTGCTAAACATGTATAAAGTATTTAGAATGGCTTTTTAAATTAATCTCATGTTTTTTTCAAGAGATGTATCTAGATATACTGTTTTAATTTTAAGGCAATCACTTCACCTAAACTAATAGCGTGGGACTGAATAATTCAATAGCCATATTTAGATTAAGTAGCATGAAATCTATATGAATAGACTGCTACTTTTATAGAGAGGAATTTGATGAAATCCAGTGTTATGTATAGAGTTGAACATATTTAAATAAATGAAACAGAAAAATGCCTTTGCAAATAACTTTCAACACTGTCCCTAATATTTCCAAACCCCTTTTTTTTTTTTTTTATCAAGTATTTTTAATTAATTCCTGTAACAACTCCATATGTGTGTAACGTTAAACTGTAGGTCCTGGTCTGTTTAGCCCAAAGTGTGCACAAGATGACCGTAGAGCGACAAATGAAACCAAACCATATGTCTGTATTGTAAAGCATTCCTGTTTGTCTTGTATTGATAAAAGATCAGAAGACTCTAAATATTTAAACTCTTCCATCTTGATGTTTTCATATATCTAATTTTTTAATGCTTTTTAATTTTCTTAATTTTGAAAATCAAGTCTTTTTATTTTATATGTATATTTCTGTATATCCATATTTCTTTTTATTTTATAGACGTGGATTAAATCCGCCACATAGAGTTAAATCACTGACAGTGTGTTCATTTACAGAAGTTGAGATGGATCGCATAAAAAGTAGAGGAAATGAGGTATGTTGGGGCAAAAGAAAATTGTAATCAACAATTATCTTTTATTATATACTAAAGAGCAGATGTCTCCAAACTACTGCCCGTGGCCCAATCCAGTCTGCACAATCACTATTAATTCGTTCTGCCACATTATATATTGATTACATTGTAAAAAATTTCAAATGTAAGTAAATCATACAAAATAATCAGATGCAGTTATGTAATGACTAATTAAGAAATACAATAACTGACATACATAAAGAAAATGAATGTAACTATATTTACTAACAGGTTTGAACTAAAAACTTGCAATAAGTGATGTATATTAGTTATTCACATAATGAAATTAAACATTATAATTATGATTGAGATTGTATTGTAACTTTCCACTGAACATTGTTTGCAGTTGGGGATCAAGTTGACTAGTAAAAATTATTAGCAGCTGCTTCAAATGTCCATCAATTCACTTAGATCTGTAAAAAAAAAAAAAAAAAATTGTGTATTTAATTTTAGAGAATGTTTTTTCCACACACATAAGTAGTTCTGAAAGCGGGAGGGAAAAAAAAAAACACCATGAGCAAATTTATGCAACTGAATCAAGCAGTATTGATAGGATTAAAAAATTTACTTTAAATGTATCACTACACTAAAAATTAATTACTTCCATTGTAAGTTTTATGACAGCATTAAAAAGAATTTTGAAAATCTTGATATCATCAAAAATTGTATCAAAATCAAGATTTGAAATGTATTTCTAAAGCTTCCAATGCCATATCTGTTGGAAATAAAGTCTCATTTTTCTAACTTAATGTTTGGCATATATTAAAACGAGTGACACGTTTTCTGTTCAGTTGGGATTGAAGCAAAATAATTTTTTGTCGAAGGACTTGATATGAGTGCATAAATCAGGCAGAAGCTAGTTTTTTCCTTTATAATTTTGAATTAAGATCATTTGTATGTTTAAACTTGTATAAAGCAAGTTCTGTAACCACTCATTGTTTTGTTACTCAGCTAGACGACAATTCATTCAAGAAAATTTGTTTTGCTCAATGCTAAAAAAATTGCTTTAGAACTTTTACCCACAACTAAATCGGTGCTTTGCAGTGTAATATGGTAAATTATTACCTCCAATGTCTTCAACATACTTGCAGAATTGATGGTTTAGTGCATGTTTGTTGCTGCTTATCCCCTTGATTTAGAATCCTAAACCAAGTCCAGTAGATCATGCTGCATCAATAGATCATAAACGGTCTTCCCCTCATTCAACAATTGCCTTACAGAGGCATCAATACAAGTGCAATTTAGTGCATGTAAACGCATAATTAACTGATATGATTGACTTTAAACATTTTGACACATATAAACATTTTCTGCTCAAAGATGTTGATGAATAATGTAATTTACTACTAATGGTTTTTAAACTACCTTCATTTTCTACTGCAGTTGATATAAAACCAGTAACACCTTTTTTTTTTTTTTCATGCATTTGCTACCATTAATAGTGATACTCTTTAATTTTTCTATTGAAGATTGTTTTTCAGCAGCATTTTGAACTCCTTTAAAAATATCTTCAGTGGTCATGTCATGAATGCTAAAAGCATCAAGCAATTTTTCATACACTTCATAATTTTTATCTATCCCTCAAATAAAAAGTAACACCTGAGCTGTATATAAAACATTTATTAATTCATCGAGAGAACAGCTCTAAGTATCCATGTCATACAATTGAGTTAATATATTTTTTCTCCTAATTTCATCTATTCTTCAAGCCAATTTCAATTCTTCAACCTGTTTGCTGGCAAACTGATTTTAAATAAATTGGCTTTTTCCCAGACATATCTGTTGCTACAATCATGCAATCTTTGATTAATTTCACTGTCAGTAAATGATTTCTCGTGTTTTTATTGATGAATTAGTCATACAGAAATTAGCAAAACTTTGCTGCTGCCCCCTGTTAAACATTCACTTTCTTAAACAGCGATTGCTGATATTAAACTCGTGTTTCAAAGATTCATATTTTTCTAATTATAGGCTGTGTATAAATTTGGAGTAACTCTAAGAATGTTTATTCTTATAATGAAGTATTCTCCGAGGACATATTGCTTCATTGTAAATCATATACATTGCCCTATTTCTTGACTCAATCATGAAGCACTAATGGCACCGTTGCTTTTTAAATGTTCTGTATCGACTATCTATCTTGCATTTCTTTTCGATACTTATACAAAATTATTATACTCTCTTCCATACTTATACAAATCCACACAAGGCACACAACTTCAAAAATATAATATTGTGAACAAATCAAAATATTGTGTTTGCTCTGAAAAATGGGGAACTCCTCAATTCTTGTCTGTCTCCTGTATTTATATCGCACATCCATGTAACATTCGAAAATACTCCCATTTTCCAGAGAAGTAATCAAACTGCATAACTTTTCTAGAATAGGCTCTAAGTTTACTACTCATTACAAAATGATGCTATATACTTTGTCTAATCAAGCATAATTGACATTTTTTGCATAATTCTGTTGCTTTCAGAAAATGGCATCTCTGCCTCAATGACATTTCCTAATCACTTGGCTGTAACTACCAATTAAATTAAAATTTAGTGGAATCCACCTTCGACTCATTAGATACTTCTTTCACTTGCTAGTTCCAAAACAAAAATTTCAATGTAATTCAATACAATTTGTTGGCCCTTGGGACTTAGTATTGGAGCCAATTAGTTTGATAAGTTAAACTTTGGAGACCTCTGCTATAGAATGTGTTAATTAGTTTTAATCTTATTTGTCTTGTAGTTTGGCAATTTCATAAACTCAAAAATGATATTCAAATAATGATATAGAAGTTTTTTATTTTTAATTACTAATGAATTATTGGGATCTTGAAAAACTTGTATCCTTGTAAGATACAAATGTATTTTTGCCTTAAGATATTCACATATAACTCAATCTTTCATCTATAATGTTTCTCCATTCTATTAAACATCAATCTGCTTAAATACTTTTTTCTTACTTCTATTAAATTAGAAGGGACAATTTCTCATCAAATATAAATATCAACTAATCATCCTCAAAGAAATTTATTTTATCTCAAAGTTTATAGGATATTGCATGGCTTTTATTATCAGTGAATAAATAAGTTTTTCTATAAATCTAAAATTATACAGTTATAGAAAGAGAAGTCTATTCATAAGAAGGGAAATAAAGAAAACATTCTTTGCCATGGGTTTTTAGTAATTTGTTGAGGAAACTGGATAATGTTTTCTTGTAAATGTTAATGGCCACAATTGAAGAAATTAAAATATGTGCATAAACATTTCACTGTTATCCATTAATGCAATTTCATGAACCTGAAAATAACTTGTTGCACTTAAGCAGTTGGCTAATGTGTAAAACTAATGGTTAATGGTGTAATAAATTATGTTGGGCTACTCTTTAAATTGCTGTCGTGTTACTGCAATTACTTCTGTGTTGTGCATTTAAATTGAACCATTTATGTTGTGCAGTTGGTATTAAAAATAGGAAATATTTCGAATAATTTTATAAGAATTTAATAATTTCATACATGCTATTTGTATTTATTTTTAAGATATTTATGTGATTTTGTGTTTTGTTTTTCATTTAACTTGTGTTCTATTGTTTCAAATCATTAAAGATTATATTATTTGAAGCACTTTTTAATGTTTTTGTGTTAGTGATGATTTGATTTTATCATTAGCCATGATTTGGTAACATTCCTAATTTGGAAAATATGTCTAGCTACTTGGGAAAAGTATTAAAAATATAGTTATATTTTTACTGCTTTAAAACTTAATTAAAATGTTCATTTTAAAATTTCTTTTCCATCATCCATTTAAGGCTTTTTTTTTTAGTTATGCCTATTTTGATATCTTTCTAAAAATATTTTCATTTCTTTACATATGTATATTCCATATGTAAAGAAATTAAGAAAGCTTAATTTCTTCAATTTAAGAAAGTGATAAAATTGTATTTTTGTTATTGCATGTTTCTCAAGGGTAAATTTACCTTTTTTTTTTTTAGATAAATTTTAGAATAGTTTTTCAAGGAAAAACTTTATTTGTATCGTTACATAGTTGTTTTGTAACGATTTTAAATATATTATTAACTTTTGTAACTTTTTGGAAAAAGTATTGTTCAAAAATATATTCTTTTTATGGAATGTTTGAATTGTTTTCTTATAATTTCTATTTATCCCTTATAGTATTGTACCCATATATGGCTTGGAAAATATGATCCTAAAACATGTGAATATGACCTCTCCAGTACAGAAAAAAGGAAAGAATTCATGATTTTAAAATATGAAGAAATGAAATTTTATGTTGAGCCAAAAGAAGCCATTAAAAAAATGAAACCTCGTGCACCTGCAGTTCCTACCAGTACTACAAATACCAATTCCGTTACCAGAAGCCATACTGTTATTCCAAATAAGCTGTCTTCACAAGTTCAGGTAGGGATTTATACTATTATTAGTATTATGAAAATACAAGTTATTTGTATTTTTATTTCTAAATTGTTTTTATGTGTCAAAATTTATTTTGTAATAAAAGTCAAAGTATTATAGTTCAGAGCCGTAAAGAATTTAGATGTTAGAATTCTGCTCTGTAGAGTTGAATTCAAGAACATTCTTATGAATGCAGATGATGCTCTTCAAACAAGGATAGGACACTTCATTGATTTGAATCTTTAAAGAATGTCCTAATACACTGAGTATCCCTTTGGAACTGAGAATGACACTATGCCTCCAAGCATTTAAAGAGTTTAATGAAGCTCTTAATCATCTCAGAAATAATAAAAACTCGTGGACTGATTAAATTAAACCTGCACTTTAAAAAACACTAGTCAAGAAGTAAAAAGCAAACTGTTTAATTTGATACTTGAAATTTGGGGGCCGGAGTCACAGAAGATTCTAAATATATTACCTGTGTCATTCATAAGAATAAGATTATTTAATAAATTTCTGTAATTATAGAGGTATTAACTTATGCTGTGCCTTTGAAAGTTGTATCTAATATTTCTATTTAGTCTAATATTCTAGTTCTTATTTAAAGAAGAAATTGTCGGGACACTGTCAATGTTCTGACACCTATTTTCAAACAAATTCTGTCACTTTAACTAAATAATCTTCGCTGCTTCTTCCAGATACAGCTATTAATTATTTTAAATTTACTGCTGTTTATTTGGGGGATTAAATCTATTCCATTTAAATGCATTTCATTCAATTTCCCCAATGTTCCTGGGCATTTAAAAAAAAAAAAAACTTCTTAAAAGCTCCATTCCAAAAAATAAGATGAACTCGGGAAGATTGGCAAAAAAGTGAAACAAAATCAATCTTGATATTTTAAGAGAAGCTCTTATTTTAAAAATCAAGAAGTAAAATTATTGTTAGTAACAAAAGGGTTATCTTATTGAATGTGTTAGAAAATAAAATTGTATTTGTTATATAATAAAAAGCATTGTGAAAAAGGGTGAATACCTTCTCTAGTTATACATAATCTAAGTATTATATATTTAATATAAGAAATATACTATCTGAAATCAAGTTAGGTGCAAATAATTTATGGGTTTTTCACTTGAAAATAATTAGTCCTGTGTTTGATTAAAAATGACTAAATTGTTAATTTTACTTATTTTTAAACATATAAACATTAAATAGAAAATATTTTCTTCTTCGTAACAAAATTGATTATTTTTTATGTAAATATTGTAATGAATTTTTTCTTAAAAATTAATTCTTGAATTCTAGAAATCGGTGCAATTTCACAAACTTTCTCTGCTGGTGATATCTCGAGCAATAACACTCCAGATTTGTTTAAATCTTTCGATAATGATCCTTTTAAAGAAACAAAGACAGCAGGTAAATTTTCTTGTTGTTATTATATAAAGAAAGTCTTGTAATTATGTACTTTCTAAAACCAACTGTTGTTGTTTGAAATTGCTTTTGCTAAGATGTAAAAGTGAGATTTTTTTAGAGATTTGAAATAAAATTTATGACAATGTAATAAGATTCTATAATATATAAAATTGTATAGAAGTTTGGATTTGATATGGAGATTAAAATAGTGATAATGAGTTTATTAAAAGAGAATTTTATACAAGAAAAAAAATAGACTTTTAGTTTTAAAATTTTTCTAATTATATGAAATTAAAAAAAAAAATTTATTACCTTTTTGAACAATAGCATTTTTTTTAACTTTGTAAAGGATTAATGAAATTTCATTAGTGAATTCAATCTGCATTAGAAAATAAAAAATTGCTAATTGATTAAAGAATGGTCGGATGTAACTGCTGTATTTTTTAATGGACATATATATTTAAGGAGGGGGAACTGAATGCTCTTGCTTTGATGGGAAAAAAAAAAAAAAAAAAAAAAAGGAAAGAATCTGTGTAAAAGCTGCATGATTCTATAATTTTAAAATGCATATCTGCATAACCTTTTCTATCATGAATTATGTTGAAAAAGGTTAATGATTATTTAAAGCTTATTCGAATTCAAATGGTAAAAGAATTAAAAAATAAACGCAAAAGTACTAAATCATGCTATAATTTTAAAAAATATAGTTTTGAGCCTTGGATCTTCAATTTTTATTTTCGCTGTAAAGGGAAATCTTTTACCAAGTGTGGAAGGAGGAAACCAAATGACAAAGATGTTAATTAATATTTTGATGCTTGAAAAATAGGGAGATCGTCGGGAAATTTTGATTTCTCTTTTTTTATAAATGCTGTGAAATTTCAAACTCATTTTGGATTCAGAGAAGATTCATGTACATTTAAGCAGATGTTTTTTTTTTTTTTTTTTTTTTTTTTTATTTTATTAATATAGATTTGAATAAAAATTTTAAAATATGGTGTACTTCATTACTTTATACTAGGCATACTTATTTTTATGATCCAATTATTTAAATAGTGCCAAAATGATCATTTTATTATGACAGACAGTCTATAAATAACAATGGTTAAGACTGCTGGTTATTTTGTATCTTGCATTGTTGACTTATCAATTATAATGACGAATACTTTTTAATCTACAATTTTCTATAACAATTGTAATATTTTTTACTAATGATTATTTTATGAAATATAAGAAATAATTTATATTAAGAAATTACTGTAAGCAATTTTTTGTAATTGGGAAAAAAAAATTCCTTTATTTTTAGTTACTTCAACAGATGGTGCTTCATTTGCTGATTTTAACAGTGCCTTTGGTAATACTGGTAAGAACTTTTTTAACTTTAATTTCTTAGTTTTTCTCATTATTTGCAAGGGAAATTAATGTATCATTGCAAGTTTGAAATATGCAACTATAAATATATTAATAAATTAAAATAAAATCTTATTCAAAACAAGACAAAAATATAATGGAACTGTTTATACTTTTAATTTTATTTTTGAATGTATTATTCATTGATATTTAGTTCTATTGAGAAAATAAATGGATAGAAGTAAAATAGAAAATGTAGCTGGTTCAAATATAATATTTCTATTTTTAATGTAAGTTATTTTTTTTTTTAAAATATTTATTAAGTAGTGTCTTTAATAAATTGCATTAATAGCATTTGTTTAGACAAAAGAAAGTTAATATAGAAACCACACATGCTAACTGCTACAAAAGTTTATAGTTTTTACAATTTAAAGCTATAAAAATTGTTTTTACATTAAATTTTGTTGGAGCATTTAAGAGGTACTTTCTCTTTACTTTCCATGTTATTGAAACAACAAATAGATAATATTTACTCTGTAATGAATGTTATTTTAAACAGTGTCTAACGAAAACAACAGATATAGCATTATTTTTATACATTTTTATATGAATATATTTTATTACATTTATATTGTACATTATAAAAATATTTCCTGTTTGTTATACATTTCTTTATTCATATTGTATGTGGAATGAATTTATTTGAAAACTTTGTAGATGTATATTATAATCACTTGTTAAATCTACAAATTACATCTATAATGCAGGTTCTAATGGTGTTTCTTCCGGCCAAATGCAAACTTCCACCACTGTTAGTTCCTCATCTGCCATTTCAAGTTTGCAGAGCTCCACCAGCCACAAAAAACCAGCTCCTCCTCCTCCTGATCGCTATGCTGCACTGGCTGATCTGGACAGCCAATTCCATCAGCAAACTGTATCGGAAGTGCCTGTGTCTGTTCCATCCGCCATAGTAGCATCTACGAATGCAACAGTATTTTGGTCTCCTCCTAACATTAGTAATGCTGTGTTTGTTCCGCGTAAGTGTTTCCTTGATTTTGTTTTATCAACAATTGAAATTTAAATATTTCATTTTCAATTTATATTGTTCTAATTATATTTATTGTTATCTTTTGGCAGTACATTTTTATAGCCTAAGTTATGAATACTTTTATTTTTTAAAACTTAGAGAAAGTATCTTTTAATATGAGTTTAATAAAAAAGGATAAATCTAAATGTTGATTTTGTTAACATACATACATGTATGTATGTATATATATATATATATATATATATATATATATATATATTAACAAAATAACAAAATCATGATTTTTGCTTTCTGTTTTAAAAGTAAACCTGCAGTCTCATATTGAAATATTTAATATGATTTAATGTCTATAACAATATTTACTATATATTGTCTTATAATTTTTTTTTAAAATGAAATTATGTCTTAAATTCAGACGAAAATTCCTGCACAATTACATTGGTGGTCATCTCCAAAATATATTAAATTATATGAATTATTCCTTATGTGATACCATTTGTTTTATGCTCTTTTTTAACAGAAATATTGCTTTTTACATTTGGCTTTAATGAAATCATTCATTTAATTCTATACTTGCTATTATTTTTTTATGTTATTCTAATAACTAAAAAAAAAAATTTTTTCAGCTACACAAAATCCCTTTGGCAACACAGCTCCTACATGGTCACAACCTATCCCATGTGTTCCAAATCCCTTCCAGCCGCAGATTCCTGGGACCAATAACATTGTTCCCCAACAGAACTTAAATGGAATTTCAAACACTACGAAGCCGAGCTTACCTAATGGAAATGTTGCCAATTCTTACTGGCCTTCTGCTTCTAGTCCAGCATGGGGTGCTCCGTACCAGAATATGCAACCAGATCCCTTTCTACTCAACAGTGCTCCAGTGGTTGACAGTTATAATCCGTGGGCACAGTCTTTCACTTCTAATGGTGCCAATCCATTTGCAGTAAGAATTTTTATAATAGCTTTATATATCATTGAGAAAACAATGTATATTGTGCAAGATGGAGAATTGTATCTCAAATTTTGCTAATTGAGATGCATCCAGACAAGAATATGAGACAAGCAAGTCTTTCTGACCAATTATAAATTATCAATCATTGTCTTGGTGAATAAACTCGGTTTGAATCCTTGGTGTAAATCAGCAGATTTGATTTTTCTCGCACAGCAGAGGGATTTCTCATTGATGGCATTTTCGATCAGCTGTCATTCCCAGCAAGAGATAATGTGGCTTGTTTCTTGTGATCAAATGGTGACACTTGGAGCAAGAATAACTCTTTTTATCTTGTACTCTCACCTGGATGCGAATTTGGGGTCTCCTTTTTGCTCGAGTAAATATTTTCACCATTTTAGGTTTACATGTATAGGATGTAAAAATACAAATTTAAGAAAACAAACTTACTGGTAATAAATTATTCAAAAACTATTCTTTTAGCATACATCAAAACAATTTTATGAATATTTAATCTTGAAAAGATTAAATATTCATAATGGATATGCTTGTTTACATAAAGACTAACAAGGAGAGGCCATGAACTGATGTCACTGATTTAATTCAAATTTATTTTAATTAAGAGCAACACCCCTAGTAACTAATCATAATTTTTGAGAAAATGGAATATATTTTAAGCATTTTCATATCATTAAAATGCTGCACTGACTAGTGACGCGTCGTGGTGTAACAGTTAACTAGCTTGTATTCCTTTTTTTTCCCCTAATTTTAATTTTTAGCATTAAATTCATTTTAAGTAATACAGCAAAAATAATGTTTTTAATGAAACATGTGTGTTGTGTGTATATATATATATATATATATATATATATATATGTGTGAAAAAGCATATTTTTATAAATATATTAGCTTTTTATTATTGTCGAATTAAAATCTTAAAATCCAGTGAAGCATTAAATAATGTTAATTAATCTCGTATAGTAATTAAGCACTCCTTATAAGTAATACATCACATTATTATTTCTTATTAGAAACATTCTTGTATTTCATTTTTTTTTTTTTTTTTTTCATTTGCTGGAAAAATATATTCGTGATCATAGAATAAAATACCGAATCTTGTTCTGCGAAAACAGAAAACTTAGTTGAGATTGTTTGTGGAATAATTTGCTTACTAAAAATTCAATTTGATAAACAAAAGTTATAGCCATGATAAAAAATTTATTGAGGAAAATAAAATTGGCCGATTAGGAAAGTTGATAAGCCTGGTCAGTATTTCAAGTAATAAATGCATGATAAACAATTTTCATGTATGTGAGCAATGATTTCCCAATTGACGTACCAGGTGGGCTGAAACGTTCTTATGCTAGCATAGAAAAAAATTTTTTTTTTTTTTTTTTATAAAATTTGATTTTATTATTCAATATAGTTGCCTTCGAGGGCGATACAACGATTATAGTGGTCATACAATTTTTCGATACCATTTTTATAGTACGATTTGTCTTTAGCCTCAAAATAGGCTTCAGTTTCGGCGATTACGTCTTCATCGGCGCGAAATTTCTGTCCAACGAGCATCCTCTTCAGGTCTGAGAACAGGAAAAAGTCGCTGAGGCCATATCTGGAGAATTCGGTGGATGCGGAAGCAATTCGAAGCCCAATTCATGCACGCATCACCACGTGAGACGGTGCATTGTCTTGATGAAACAACACTTTCTTCTTCAAATGAGGCCGTTTTTCCGCGATTTCGTCTTTCAAACGCTCCAATAACGCTACGTAATAGTCGCTGTTTATGGTTTTTCCCTTTTAAGGTAGTCAATGAATATTATACGATGCATATCCCAAAATATTGATGCCATAACCTTGCCAGCCGACTTTTGCGTTTTTCCACGCTTTGGAATCGGTTCATCACGTGCAGTCCACTCGGCTGACTGTCGATTGGACTCAGGTGTGAAATGGTGGAGCCATGTTTCATCCATTGTCCCATATCGACGCAAAAATTCGGGTTTATTACGATTGAACAGCTTCAAACACTGCTTAGAATCATCAATTCGTTGTTGTTTTTTGGTCGATTGTGAGCTCGCGCGGCTCCCACTTTGAACAAGCTTTCGCATATCCAAATATTCATTCACGATATGTCTAACACGTTCCTTTGATATCTTTAGGGTCTCAGCTATCTCAATCAACTTCACTTTTACGGTTATCAGAAATTATTTTGTGGACTTTTTTTTTTTTTTTTTTTTCGTTTTCGTCGGTAACAGCCTCTTTGGGGCGTGCATCGTCCTCGGTGTTCATTTCGCCTCGTTTAAATTTAGCAAAACCACTTCTCTACAGTTGATTTTCCTGGTACAAAGTCCGAATAATGTTTATCAAGCCAAGCCTTGGCTTCAATAGTATTTTTTTTTTTTTTCCTCCAAAAAGCAATGCTTTATTAACACCGCGAAATTTCTTTTTATCCATTTTTTCAAACTAACAAAAGTTGCTTCACTAAAAATGCTGTAACCTCACATACTAAAGGCTCGTGCCCACTGAGGCAAGAAGATGCAAGCGAAAACATTTGACCAATCACTAGCCTCACCACGTTCGCCTGAAACCGGTTTGCAATCCGCCGCTTGTAGTTGACCAACTTTCAACTCGAAGCGGAACTTCATTGGGCGTAAAGCTATTTCTGACGTTTCGCTGTGAAGGGGCTCGAAAAAAATTTTGTCGCTTGCCTCTTGCATCTTCAGGTCTCTCGCCTCGGTGGGAATGAGCCTTAATAGTGCAACAGATGTCAAATTTATACACGTGTCTCTTGAAGGTTAGGGCTAACTAAAAATCATATGGATTTAATACTAGTAGCGCTATCTATGTGTTAGCCTACAGAACTTTTCAGTCCATCTGTTACACAGTCTATTAATATGTAAATGTTGCATTCATAAAGTGTTATAGATGCCATGAAACATATTAGTTCTCATATTTTTACTATAGATATCAACCTGCAGTGCCCTTTCTGCTTATAATACTTCACAAGCTGATAATTAAATACGATTCTATATATTAACATTGGTGATAAATTCAAAAACTGATCTATTATATATAATTCCCTTGTCACGATGTTTGTTCGGGATGAACTCCGAAACTAACAATCCGATTTTAACTTTTTTTTTTTTTTTCTTAAATGTGTGTTTTGTTCCAACTTGAGAGATAGGATAGTTTTTATTCAGATTTTTTATTTAAATGCAAAATCGACGATTTTCATATTTCGTCATTTGGCGCAACTAAAATTTGCGGTTTATCATCCGATGGACGTAGTGTTGAAAGTACATTCAAAATACGAGGTCAGGTGTACCATAAGATCGGGTCGTTGATGCCAATACCTAACGAAGAGCCAAAATTTCTTCAAATTTATTTTATGGGCTGTTCTGAAGAACGTGTGACAACTCGATGTCAGTATAATTTTATCGAACAAGCAGTACAAGGAGCTATTGTAGAATTGTTGGAAAATCTTTTAGAAAATCATAACCAACTTATTAAATTATTTAACGAATTTATTTATTTTGACGAAAGACAGATTAACAAGAAATATTGTTTAGCGCTTAGTTCTTGGATAAATGAAAGTAATGATTATTAAAAATTAAATTTGGTAAAATATTTATATAACAGTGTTAAAAATCAACTTTATTTACCTTTCATTAAATTAATAAAAATTAAACATTTTCTATTCGTTGAAGCTTAATTTGAACTTTTCATCATTCTTTACCAATCACTTCCTTCCAATTATAGTATCTAATAATTGAACGAAATACAAGAAAGCCACAGCAGCGTGTTGCCGGGTCTGCTAGTATGTTATATATACTGCATATTTTCTTGCATTTTTTAAAAAATCCTTTATTTGTATTTAATTGCTGCATTGAACTTACAATTTTCCAGAAATGTGTGTATTTGAAAAAAAAAATAGCAACAATAATAAAGTTATAATTTAAACCAAAATATGCCTTTTCATGCAGTAGATCAATATGTAGGATATTTGCATAATACTGTATAAATTATGCAGGGTTTCTGAATTAATGTACTTAATATACTAAGAAATTATACTTAATAAACCATACCTTTATAATGCATTAAACATGCGTCATTGGGCTCACTTTAAAAGAATTATTTAATTGAATCTTTGTATAATGATAATATTTTCCTTTTATAAACAATGTGATTTGTACTTTATCTATGATCAGTATAATAAAAAATCAAACTGCGAATGAATGCACTTTTTACTATCCATCGCTTCAGCAACAGTTTTGATGACATTACCCATTGTGTTTCTATCACAATTACCATATCTAATTCCTTTGGACTTTTCCCTAAGAATACATCTGAAGAAATTTGTTTATTGAACTTAAATTATTACTGAATAAGATGTTGCATACTACCTTCACTTTTGTGATTAAAACTTAAACTGTGCATTATAGAGGGATAATTTCTTGAACGGCTTTTTATGTACTACAGACAAGTATTCTCAGCATGCACATTTATGTGGCATTGTCTGAACACTTTGTATATGTTTCCAATTAAAAATACTTATTAGTTTTGCTTTGTCACATATAGTGAATGCAACATACGAATTTAAAATCATAATTTTAAAAAAAAAAAAAAGTTTGAACTTGCAATTTTAGTGTGCTAGTTTACAACATTGGCCACTATATGAAACTGCTTGTTGGTGTAGCACTTTAACAGTGTAAAAGCATGTAAAATTTTCATTTTCTCAAATTATTGGAAAGGTTGGCCTATTATTTTGGCTAGTTAACATTCTTGTCGTAACATGTTTGTATTAAATCTTGTTAGATAAAAGAGGGCAATTTATAATATCTCCTTTGTAGGGATGAATATATCATTAATAGTACTGCAATCTTCATTTTCCAAAATCTATCAGTAATTTATAAATGCTGATGATAAAAGTATGTTTAGGGTTATTTAAAATAAAAATTTAAATTCTCTTACTCATTAACCAAAGTTAATTATATATTTTTGAGAAGCTTTAGATTTAAACCTAAATTAAATTGTAAGTGTAACTAAATAACTACAAGTTCTCCAGATACAACAACCGTCAATCAATTAATTGGGAGCAGTTGAATGCTAAGCTTGCAAGAAGTTGTGCATTGAATGATGGAGAATTGCTATGAGCCTTTTCCTTCAAATTAGCAATTATTTATAGAAAACCTTATAAATATCAAGAATTTTGATTAAAAAAAAAAATTAAGATGACATAATTGAGAATGTTTCTGTTGTGTGTGGCAATTCATGGAGCTTAATTGACTGAAAATTGTAATGGGATGTAGGGACGAAAGGGTTTGGAGATAGGAGGCAAACACATTTGAAAGGATTAACTTTAACCTTTTTAGAGAAAAGGCCATTTTTGCAGTTGGAAGATAAATTTTTGGATACCTTCAAATATGTAGTACAGGTTTTTATCTTTGCTGGTAATGGTTGTATCATCGGTGTACATACATTGTGGATGTCTATGAATCTTGGATAATCATTAATGTTCACTATTCAACCTTTTGTCTCCGTATCCAAAAAAGAACCATATTCGAATCCACATTGACGAGGCAAATTCATATTGCATGACTGATTTTGGCACTGAAGCTATGGTTCAAGCAGAGAAAAATGTTTTTTTTTTTTTTTAGTCAAATTAATTTAAAAACTTTGTCATTATCAAATTATGTCAAATGCTTTAACAATGTCTATATCAGTTGATTTATATGTGATGAAATTGGTATAATGAAGTTGAATAAAAATATTCTGAGTGATTTTTCAGAAGCCAAATTATTCTAATATAAAAATATATTTAACGAAATTATTAAGCCAGATTTGAAATAAGAATCAAAAATTAATTGCTCTTTAAATCTTGCTGTTAATTTCTTTTTATTTTAATATATTTATTTACGTGCTTGTAAAATTTAATTTGTACTTCATGTATTTTTTTTATTGTCGCAAAATAAGTACAAACAAAATATCTAATGTTAATTTTAAAAAACAATTATCAATTTTTTAGATTAGCAACTTCTAATCTTTTTTTTATATATAATTTAATTTTCTTTTTCTCACCAGTCATTTGATGTAAAGAGCATATAATGAATTGCTCTTTATATAAAATTTGTTATTGAAAATTACATTAATATATATATAGCAAGTAAATGAATAATGCTTTTTTACATCAGTGGTCAACTTTGTAAATTCATAGTCTTTATTAATTCTTTATTAGAATCCTTTTATCAAAAAATTTAACATTAAAAATTCTAGGGAAACAAAAAATTTATTAATTTTATTTATTTGCTATGGTATTGTAGCAAATATTATTAATTAATGTGACTATTAGTGAAACACTTAAGGTCATGTATATTCTCAGAAATTTGAATATATCCATTTCAAACTGTGCAAATAACTAATAAATTAAATGACAAATATCCTAGTTATAGCACTACATTTGTTATTCAATGTGAAATATTTGTCTTTTAACAATTATATTTTTTTTGTTTTTTACAATATTTTAAATCTATTTTAGAATAATTCTGCTGTACCTGGACAACCTTCAAGTGCACCACAGGCCAATTCTAAGAAGAATCCTTTTCTATGATCTGTATACTAATTGCACATACATTTGTTTTTGGGGGGATATTTCATGAACATTGTTCTAATCTCTGTGATGCTCAAGTTTTTGTGATCTATCTCTAGCCTTTCTAGCTCGCCAGTCAGCTTCTGTAGTAGTCATAGAATAGCATGGTTTCCAGAAGTGCATTTTTGCATTGTTAATAAGAGTTTTAATTGTTGTTGAAAATAAGTTGGTTACAAATATATTTTTTCAATCGCTGTTAGTACATTAAAAATTTTTTATTAATATTGCTGTTTCCTATTGGTCTTGTGCTTGGATCTTAATGGCTAATGTGAGAAATGCATTTGTTCCTGTTTTAATATTATTCTTTTTATAATTTATTTTTCTTTAACAGTTTATTAGTGAAAAGTTGTAATTTTTTAAATGTTTTTTAATGCTGTTCTTACTATTTTTTATAATTTACAATTTTAAAAAGGATATTGTGTCATCTTTGTTTTTATATCTTCATTGTTTGGTCTTTTTTAATAATACTAATATTTTTACTTAACTTTTTAAATTTTTTGTATGCATTAAATTGTTATGTGTGTCAATGTTTATTATTTTATTTAAAAAAATCAGCCTGCAGTAAAACTTACCAGATGTCTGTTCTATCTTGTAAACCATAGTTGCATTTGAAATGACTTTAAAAAATTTCTGAATGGTGTATTGTAGTTGCATATACTGCTCATTTTTCCATTTCTTTGCTATTTGCATTTATGTGGTTTTCAAATTTTTGTTTTATGTCAAAGCAAAATTTGTTTATTTTGTGTGTGAATTGTCCAAGAGAAATTTTTTACCTACTTTTTTTTATATAATTTCATTATTTGTTTTTATGCCTTTTAATACTAATATATTTACGGTCATTTAAAACATTGGATTTTTTTTTAATAATTAAAAAAAAAGTATATATAACATTTATTTCCAGTTGCTAACTAATAATTCTGACATAAAATTAATGCTTTTTTTCTTTTATTGGTTTATATAGAATAATTTTAATTTATGCCTCGTTTTTAATTACTGGGTGTAAGGCTATTTTTGGAACTACTAATGTAAATAACATTATATTCAATTAAATTTTTTACATTGTTTCCCTGTTTAAAAACTGGAAAGTGCTAATTTATATAAGTGCTTGCTACCTGTTAATTGTTTTAATTCAAGCAGCAATACAAGTGGCTTGGGTATTAAGTGCCAAATTGATAATCAACGAAATCACTATGGTTGTGTGATAAACTGTGCCTCTATGCTTTGAATATTTCTCTTGTGAAATTTGTCTCTTCGATATTTATTTTAGGCTGCTTTCTGTGTAATTTAAATCAAAAATATGTTGGGATTACTGTATCCCTGTTTTAATGTTATTAAAAAATAATAAAAGGTGTTCAAAAACTCTCTATATATATGATCTTCTGTAAATATAATATATATATATAAATGTATCTATATTTCTTTATCTTTGAGGAAATGTTTCTCATTTCTTTTCTTTTTTAGCCTGAACTGATTTCTATTTTGCAGTCTTGTAATTTATCTTCATGCTTAAACAGTATTATACATGTAGCTTTATTAACTTTTAGAAAATTGCCACAATAAAACTCATTTTATTGCATATTTCTCCATACAGAAAGAGTCTGGGGGAAAAAAAAACTTCTGCACAATATATTGTTTTGCATATATATTTAATCTCAAATATTATATCCTTTTGTAAAAATACATTAAGAGATATTATAATTTTCAGGGTGTAGATGTCCAAATTTAGAATCTTTAAGTTTCAAGATCTTATTACATAGCATTTTCTGTCATTTTATCATTTGCCTGTCTTAAACTCCATATAACTAAGTTTTTTTGTTTTTTGTTTTTTTTTAAATGTATTTTTAAATACTATTGGGAAAAATATCTTCATTGTAAATGTGTAATGACTAATTTATACAAAAAAATTTTTGTTTTAATTTTAATATTTAGCTTCCTTGTTGTGCAATTTATTGCTCATAAAATATATATTTATTCAATTAATGAAGTATTAATTGATTAGATTGTAATTTGAGCACTCATTTTTGTTTGGAAATTTAGAACAACCTTTTATTAACCTTTTTTTTTTTTTTTTTTTTTAAATGTCCTTCTATGAATATTAATTTTTGTTTTCTTACAGGTTTTTCTCCTTTTTTTGGTTTGTGGAGTTATTTAAAAATCATTAATTTTTAGGAGATATTTCATAGCATTTAGAATTGAAAATCAGAATGTTAATAAATTTAATTTGTAAAATTGTTTAAGTAATTTAACATACCACTATTTTTGTGCTGCATCATAAAAGGTGCAGTTTAATGGAGGTCAACTATATCTAAAATGCATTAAAAATCCTCATGACAAAAAGTGGGAGAGGATGGAGATTAAATGATGAATTGATTGTATTTAATACTTAGTCATTATGTTTTTCAAGGTTATGTCAGGGATGGTTAATTGTAAAAGTTTATTTTGCTTATAATTAAATTGCTTAAAAGTTTTGCAAATCTGTTCATTTATTTACTTGAACTATAATGAGTTTTACATGTATATTTTAAGAAACAAGCGTCATGTAATAAGATTTAAATGGCAGCTTACAAATCTATATATCTTTTCTTTTTGCTTTAGCTCTTTTATTTAAAGCATTTTTAAATTAACCTCACTCTTTTTATATTTTAAATGCATTCACTCATTGGGAAGGGAGTAACGCATAGAATCTCAGGCTGAATTGTCTTTCATCCACATTCCAGTTGTGTTATATTTGTGTAAATAATGTTTAATTATATATTGCATGTTTTTTATGTATACTATTTATGTAAATGCTTTTCTGTCTGGCACAGAATATATTTTTTGCTATATTTTAGATGAATCTAATTCCTTTTCAGAATTATATGAAATGTATTTTTTCCTTTCTACTTTATTTATGTGCAAGCTTTACTGTTCTTAGCTCGTGCCAGTTTTATATTTTAGTTTATATCTTTGAGATTCCTTTAAAAAAAAAAAAAAAATTCAAAAATGATGGTTTTAATATTCTAATAGATGTTCATTGCTTGATATTTTCTCTTCCTATAAATTTGGGATTCGGCATGGAATGACCTACGAACAAAATCCTTCTGCATCATGTTTGTCAGGAATTCCAAGGCGATTGTTCTATATAATTCAAACGAAATCCCCTTAATTTCTTCCCATACGCCGGTTCACATGGGGAGCAGTAAACCTCCCACAAAACTTTCCTCGGCTCCTACGAAATCGGGAAATAAATAAACTACTTTACCCGGCCTTTTATGGTCGATTCCTGCTCCTATAATGCTGGGCGGGCAGAAAAAAGAAGCAAACGTCGATAGACTATCAACACGAAATTCCGGAAATCAGCACATCCGCTAACATCGATTGAAATCGCTTTAAAATCTCTGTGTCTGCAACCATATGTGTTGGTGCAAACTCATTGCACGGCTCATTTAGAGATTTGGAATGCCTTTCTAAACCGGGTGAATTAGTTTGCTGCTCGTAATGCCATTATAAAGTACGGAGGAGTTTCGAAGAAAGCAAAATGGGAAAAATTATGATGATTCGAAATTACTTTCGGGAATTCTCAAGGGGCATCGCATGGAAAGCGATTTAATCATGAAAAAATTTGATTCTGGGCCAATTTTAAGAGTTTTTTAAATAAATTTTTATTTTTAAAGAAGTTAACACTCTTTGTTTGGCTTTCTGACATTCACAGTCAGTGTTGTTCTACTATATTGTTTATCGTAATTATCTCATATGATGCTTAAGTTTTTGAAACAGCTTTAAAGTGTTGTTTTTTTTCTTTCTTTTTTGCTTTTGCATATATTTACAGATATAATAACCTTTTAAACTTTTACATTAATACGCCATTTTTCCATGATCACAGATTGAATAAAGACTGTTTCCACAGGAAATGTTATCAACGATTAATTCCAATTATTAAGCAATTAAACTATATTTATATGATTTGGTTTGTCCTTTACAGTTATAATTTGTGCACTTTTAAAGCTAATTTGATAGTGACGTACACTTTAACATGGATTCCATCCGCTAACAAACATCCATACCACCGCCAGGATTCGAATCTGGAGCTTCTGGGTACAAAGGGAGGAGCACTAGCCAATTGGCAATCAGTGCCCCACTTTTTATAAGAGTTAATATGTTTCGTATTAATAATGCGATATAGATAATACGATGAAACTAGCTGTGGTCATATGTATTGATACAAAATCCTCACATAAAGTATTAAGAAATTTTAAAAATCCGTAATGATAATATTGATAAAATAAACCGTAATATATTAATGATCGTGCAAAAGAATATTTTGATATTATCATATCTTTTAATTGGCGCATATTATCATTTATTATTTTTTATTTATTTGGCTTTTTTTTGTCCGTCATTTTCGTGAGTGGTTAATATAATTCAACATTTCAGTTTTTAAATTTGAATGTTTTTAAAAAATTTTATTTTCATATTAATATGGCATTTTTTACACAGTTGACTCACACATCGTTCGTATTATGTTGGTTTTCTAGAAGATCCTGTAAACTAATTTATCTTTTCCTATCCCATTAATCTTTTTCAATTCAATTCCGCTAACATAAAACGAGATTTCATACTTGCACTTGATATTTTTGTCCTATAAATTTGGGATTCGGCGCGGAACGACCTATGAACAAAATCCTCTCGCATCATGTTTGTCAGCAATTCCAAGTCGATTGTGCTGCATAATTCAAACAACATCCCTTAATTTCTTCCCATATGGCGGCTCACATGGGCAGCAGTAAACCTGCCATAAAACTTTCCTCGGTTTCTACGAATAGGAAATAAATAACTACTTTTTACCCGGTTTTTTATGGTCGATTCCTGCTTCCTTTAATGTTGGGCGGGCAGAAAAAAGAAGCAAACGTCGATAGACTATCAACACGAAATTCCGGAAATCAGAACACTCCGCTAACAGCGATTGAAATCGCTTTAAAATCTCTGTGTCTGTAACCATATGTGTTTGTGCAAACTCATCGCACGAATGATGTAGAGATTTAGAATGCCTTTCGAAATCGGGCAAATTAGTTTTGCTCGTAATGCCATTATAAAGTACGGAGAAGCTTCGAAGAAAGCAAAATGGGAAAATTATGATGATTGCCGAAATTACTTTGGGGAATTCGCAAGAGACATGGCAGGGAACGCGATTAAGTCATGCACAATTTGATTCTAAATAATTTTAAAGAGTTTCGTTTTTCTTGGTCACCAAGAAGGTAAAAAATCTTTGTATGTCTTTTTTTGACATTCATAGTCAGTGTTGTGTATTCTATTGTTTATTGCGATTTAGATGTTTTAATGTAATATGAAGCTTAAGTTTTCTCAAACAACTTTAAAAGTTTTTTTGCTTTTATTTACAGATATAATAGCTTTAAAAGTTTTACGTTAATGCGCCCTTTTTCCATGTTTAGAGCTTGAATGATTGAATAAAGATTGTAGCCACAGAAAATGTTATCAACCTTCCTTCCAATTATTAAAGAATTTCGCATTTATATAGTTTCGTTTGTCCTCTAGCAGTCATCATTTAAAACTAATTTGATAGTGACGCGCACTTTAACGTAAATTCCGAACCACTACCAAACATCCATACCACCGACATGATTCGAACCTGGAACTTTCTGGTAACAAAGATCAAAGCACTAGCCAATTGGCCATCTGGCCGCACTTCTTGTATCAGTTAAAATAATATGTTTCATATAAAAAATGCGATATAGATAATACGATTCAACTATCTGTGGCTATATGTATTGATACAAAAATCATCACATAAATGATTAAAAAAATGTAGAAAACTGAAAATTAATTTAATTATATTAATGAATGTGTTAATAATATTATATAATTACCTCTTTTACTTCACAAATTAGTAAATTTCATCTTTTTTTGTAAGTAATCTTCGTGAGACATTTAATGTAAGTCTACTTTCAATTTTTGTATTTGGATGCTGTCATATAAATTAATTTATCTTATTCTATTTATTAATATTTTTTTCATTTCTTTTCCACTAACATAAAACGAGACTTCATACTTGTGCTTGATATTTTTATCCTACAAATTTGGGATTCGGCACAAAACGACCTATGAACAAAAATCCTCTTGCATCGTGTTTGTCAGCAATTCCAAGGCGATTGTGCTATATAATTCAAACAGCAGCCCTTAATTTCTTCCCATACGCCGGCTCACATGGGGAGCAGTAAACTCCTCCCATAAAACTTTCCTCGGTTTCTACGAATCGGAAATAAATAACTACTTTACCCGGCCTTTTATGGTCGATTCCTGCTCCTTTAATGCTGAGCGGCAGAAAAAGAAGCAAACGTCGATAGACTATCAACACGAAACTCCGGAATTCATCCCACTCGCTAACAGCGATTGAAATCGTTTTAAAATCTGGGTCTGCAACCATATGTGCTGGTTCAAACTCATCGCTCGAATGATTTAGAGATTTATAATGCCTTCGAAACCGGGTAAATTTGTTTGCTCGTAATGCCATTATAAAGTGCGGAGAAGCTTCGAAGCAAAGCAAAATGGAAAAAATTATAATGATTGCCGAAATTACTTTCTGAGAATTCCCAAGGGGTATCGCAGGAGGCGATTTAATCATGCGCAATTTGATTCTGGGTCAATTTTAAGAGTTTCAATTTTTCTGTTGGTTTTCAGGAAGTTAATACGCTTTGTTTGGCTTTTTGACATTCACAGTAAATGCTGTCCTTTTATTGTATCGAATTATTGTGTATTGTAATTATGTAATATGATGCTGAAGTTTTTCAAACAGCTTTAAATGATTTTTTTTTTTTTCTTTTTTTGCAGAAATCTTTGAATTTCGTGAGTGGAAGCTTTTGCTGCATTGTTAAATAAAAATAATATGGTAAACAAATTTTATGAATTTTATTATAGAAATCTAGTTTTATTTATGATTATAAAACATTATGTTTATTTACTTTTTATTTATTTTAAATTATTATATTTATAGCAAATGATTATCAGCTTAATTAGATTAAAATAAATTGTCTTTTTTTTTTTAGAAATAAATGATTATAGGAATTAGGGTTTGATTATCACCACAGGTGTGTTTTGCTGTCACAGTTTCAAGAAAATAAAAGGATTCGAAAAACTAATTGTGATAGCGATAGATAATTACTTATGAAAAACCTATTTGGATATTCTCTTGATATAACAACCCCTGTAAGGCTGTAACCTCTCTTAACTCCTCCAAGACTGTTCGATACTAAATTAACGGCTAGATAATGGAGTAAAAATAATTAAAAATTAGATAAAGGAATACATAATTTAACAAAAATAATTAAATACTGTCATCAAATATTTACATGATTCTACTTTATATCATTTGACTTTAAACGATATGAAAGTGCAACCTATGTTCTCCCAGAATAGAATAGAAACTAAATGCATATTTTTTGAAAGTTTGTTTGTGGCGGGCAATTTAGGGTCAGTGTGCAGTGTTCCTCTGTGAGCTAGGATACTGAATCTGCTAAATTTTCACTGTTATAAGTTTCACTGCTGCAGTTTCAAAATTAACCTTATTTAAAAATATTATTTCAAATATCTTATTTAGTTATTCTTATGAGCCATAATTAATGTCTTTTGCTTCATTTTTAAATTCCCTATTTGATATGATGAAACTCTATATAGATATTGTATTGGACTTTTTGTAATAATTTTTATTCAAACAATATGAATTCATAAATTATTGGGCGATATTATAATATGATTAATAACTTTTTTTTGCGTCCTGGTTATTTTTCAAATTAAATGATTATAATGATCAATATTATGTGCTATCGATCGTTGCATAAAATATCTGATATCTGAAATGTTTCAATATAAATCTAAATTTTTAGAAAGGAATTTGAATTTTGTTTATATTAATAGGAATAAGTGTTCTTTTTCGAGCTATGATATTACATTTTTGTATTGAAAGACTTAATATTGTAAAAATAAATTATAATAAAATAAGAACTACAACACTCCTACTTTTTGAATCACTTAAAACGTAATAAAGTCATCTTGTACAATAGTTGTTAAATAAATAAATTAATTAATTCAGTTTATGTTTTAGATGAAGAAATAATAACAACATGATTAGTTTTAAAAATCTGAATAATTAGATTTTAATAATTAATTAATTAATTTAATTCTAATTTAAAAATCATTGTCA
>BPLR01002651.1:0-50847 GCA_021605095.1 Caerostris extrusa | reverse complement strand
TGTCATTGCTAAAGATTTGATTCTTCTCTATTTTTATCTCTCCTTTCATTTTGACTCAGTGGATGTCATTCCTGTCTCTTTCTGTCGAGAATTTCCTTAAAAAAAGCGCCAGTAATATTTCGAATAGCATCATTCCATCTTCAAAGTCAAGTAGAAGGACTGTAGAATTTCTGATATGAGTTTATAACGAAAAAGAAATCTTTTTAGTATAGTAAAGGCCTAATTTACTGTAACACTACTCTATTGTATAATATTATCTTCAAATTTCCAAACCATTATCCTTCATTATATCATGCTTAACATGCACAACAGATGTGTTGTTTAAAACATAACATCCTTTTACATAACTTACATAATATGTTACGATACATTGATTGAAATTCATAGATCTAGCAAATAATTACTGGTAAATAACAGAGATTAATTCTGATTAGTATTCTTGAGATAAATGTGTTAACACAAGTGGTCTTGTCTAAATGAAAAAGATAGCTGATTTGCTCCATGCACCTTCTACAGGCGACCCAAGTGCATCCCCAAACAGAAGACAAATTTTGAACAAATAAATTATTTTTGTATTATTGCTAATTTATGCAATTATCATAAGCGAGATTAGCCCAAAGCAGCATTTATTTCTCCCTGGCACTGGCTACTGACCACATCACATTTTCGAAATAAATGAAACAGAAGATCTGCTTCCTTAGCTTTCCTGTGCTGATCTACTTCTTGAAAAGAAACTGTGTATAGTATAATGGAAGATTTATGATCATTATTTTTTAGTATCATCATGTTAATTGAAATTAAAAACACCTACGGATTTGTTGCTAGCAAAATCAAAAGCTATGTTTCAACATCTATATCAAATCCATCTTCTCAACACACTCAAACATGTGATAAATTTCTTATTTATAAACTATAGTATCGAGGTGGTGGATTTTTCAAGTGTTCACAGCTATAAATCAATGTAGGGATAGGATATTAGGTTCGGGTTTCATAGAAAAACAATTTTAAGTTTTACGTCCTTTTATGTTTGTTTAAATAAAAATATAACATATATGAAAACCAAATGAAACTCTATGTAAAATGGTTTGAAGTAGCTAATTTATCATTGCTTAGTATCATCATGTTAATTCAACCAGAAATTTCTACCAAACTACCGGTACCAAATTTGTTACAAAATCGAAAAGCAAAAACATCCTTTTACAAATCTCCCATCTTCCCAATCCACCAAACAGCATTATATTTCTTATTTATAAACAATACTTAGAGGGACAAGAATTTCTCAATGCGTTTCGCCACTCGAATGAGGGGTGGGAGTGGATGCAGCATAATGCCTCCAGTGTGTCATTAAAGGGGTCCGTTTAGATTAATGACATCCCAGAGAATGAAGTCGATGCCCTGGATGTGAAGGTGTGGATTTGAGGAATGTGAAATGAGCTGACCCCACATCACCCTCGTGGAATCTGTTCCAGAATATATTCCATCTTCCTTCCACCTCACTGTGCAGTCTTGAAGCAATAAAGGAAGATCTCGCGTCTTGTCGTTAAGATTCGCTGCAGACCTCTAGGTAAAGAGTCCATATACACCCAATGCGAGGATGTTTGACGCCGATCTGTCAGCTTCCGTCGTCGTCTTTCTGAATTTTCCTTCCTTTTCTTTATTTTTATCTCTCTTCTTCCGTTGCTTATCCGCCTGGGACATTTTTCGAGTTTGGATTCTTCTTCTTTATTTTTATTCCTCTTATTTGACTGATGTCATACGCTCCTTCGTCGAGAATTTTAAAAAATAGGGAAAAAACTAAAATCTATAATATATTTATTCCACCTCAAAATGTATGAAGAAGAAATTAGAATTTTTGTGATTTAAGAGTTTTGAACTGAAAAAAAGAATTATATATTCTTTGAAATTGTTAAGCAGCTTTTCTTAACAACCATTCTTACTACAGTACATTCTGAATTTAAATTATTATCTTCATTATGTTAGAAAGTTGTTCGATCATGTTCATTATGTTGTTGTTCAAATACATCACATAACTTCGCTAAGCAATAAATTATTAAATATTATTAGATTGATTAAAATTTCATATAGACTTTAAAGCAAATTTGGGAAGCTGTTTGATTACAAATATCAAGATAATTACTAGTATTCTTGATAAACATTACAATAGAAGGTTCACCTGAAGAAAGATAGCTGATGCGGTCCACTCTACCTTTCTGCTGTAGCCACTTCCTGTATTTGAGTAAAACAAAACTTCCAACAAATGAGGTTGTTTGATTTATTGCTGACTATGCTGATGTCAAAATAGAGATTGTAAAAGAGCATTATTTTTCCCTTTCCAATTGGTATATAGTATTTGACTCAGTCAAGCATTTAAAAACAAATAAAATATATCTGCTTCTACTTCTACGAAAAACAAAGTGAAATGAAGCGTATAAATATAATGTGATGAGATTGTAATATTGTTAGTATCATCATGTTAATTCAAGCTTTGAAATCCAGTCGAATTTAGCATTTTACAAATCAAAAAGCAATGTTTCTAAAAACATCCTTTTTACCAAATTTCCCATTTTTTTTAACACACCAAATCAATCGCACCTAACAATATTTGCTTTGGGAAACATAAGAATCAGCTTTTATTCTCCCCACTCAAAAAAAATGGAGTGAGAAAACCTGAGGGCATGTGTGCTGGTTTATTAGCTATGAGTTTAAAAAACAAAAGAAAACCCTATATGTGTGAAATAATAGCAGTACATTTTCTTAATCATCATTTTTCAGTAACATCAAGTTATCCAAACTAGAAACATTCAGACCAAATTAGCAACAAAAGCAAAAGCATTGTTTCTACAAAAACATCCATTTCAGATTTTCCAAATCTCCTTCTTTTCCTCGTCATCACACTGCAAACAGCATAAATTTCTCATTTATAAACAATATACGAGGAACGTAATTTTTCAATGCTCGCCACCAGTGAAATGGGCGGGGTGCGAGTGAGCTATAATGCCTCCATGTCATTAAGGAGCTCCGCTGAATTAATGACATCTCAGAGAATGGCAGTCGTGGTTGCCCCTCGGATGTGAGCAGTGCATGGTTTGGAGGTGAATAAAGATGAGCTGCCCTCAACACCGCCACCCCTCATGAAAACTCTGTTCCAGAATATACTCCAACTCCCCACTGTGCAGTCTTCTAGCATACTTAAAAGAAAACTCGCGTCTGTCGCTTTAGAAGAGTCCACACCCCACCCATACGGGAGGATGGCTTTTTAACATCAACCGTCAAATGCTCTCGTAAGCGTGTCACTCTTTTCGAATTTTCTTCCTTTCCCCTTTTTTCTTATCTCTCTCTTTCTTCCACAGCTATACATCAAACTGACATAGTTTGATTCTTTTTTGAGATTCTTCTTCTTTTTTTTTTTTATTCCTTCTTATTTTGACTCAATGTCATTCGTCGAGAAAATTCTTTAAAAAGAAAAAAAAAAGAAAGAAAATTGGACATTCATTCTCTAATCCACTCGTGCTTTCAGACGAAGTAGGAATTGTAGAATTTGCGAATTTTTACGAGTTTTAACGAAAAGGAGTTATTTTGACTTGTTATGGTTTGTTTAATTTCATTAAAATTATTTTCTGAAAATTTAAAGTATTATCTTTTCTATTTGAAACAGTAAAGTTATGCATGTTATTTTTAAAACAAACATCACAAGATAACTTTTTTACATAACAAATTATTATGTTGAGAGTGATTAAAAAAATTCATAGATTTGAGTTAAAATTTGAAATTTTTTGATTATTAAATAACAAGATAAATAGATTAGTTAATTGATTTGCCAAATTTTATTTTCTACATGCACTGAATTTTTAGGAACAATATTTTATACAAATTCCATCTTGGATTACTGCACATTCCCTGAGCATCAGAATATCAAAGATCCATTTACTCCCTTTACACGGGGCATTGACTTACATTTAAAATAAATAAAAAGGATTCGCTGATAATAACAAATAGTGTTATAGTTCACATACAAAAATAGTTTATTTATCATATTAATTTTTAGTTTTACATGCATCTTGAATTTTGCCAGCACAGAGACATGTGTTTTACATACGTCTTGAATTTTTATAAGTTGAAACATTGAATATTTGATTGGCTAACTTATCTTTCTACAGGCCCTTTTGAATTTCGGAAGCAATTTTTTTTACAAATAAATTATTTTGGATTAATGCTAATTTGTACTTGTTATTATCATACGAGAGATATCAAAGAGCATTTACTTCCTTTACACTGGTATTCTATTTACCTTAAAATAGATAAAATAAGATCTGCTGATATTAACAAATAGTGTTGTTGTCACATACAAAATAATTTATCTGGTCATTAAATTTTTAATTTTTACACGCTCTTGAATTTGCAAGCACAGAAATATATATTACATGCTTTTAATTTTGCATGCACGTAGTTCATATAACATTATTCATCTTAATTGATTTTAGAAGCACTGATGAATATCTGTGCTATTGTTATTTAATTAAAGTCATTTGAACTGAAAAATAAAATTTACCAACTTTTGAAATGCTATTTATTAGAAATTCCTTTAATGATGTAGTAACAAATAATTCATAAAAGCAAGACTAATAGTTTCTTATTCTATGTAATCATTATTTCCGGATATATTGTTACAATATATCGTTTATGTTATTATCTTACGAAATACAAATCTGTAAAATTCTATAAGAAGTCATAAAAAGTTATGTTGAAAGAACTAAATATAGTCGTATAATATGTATGTGTTTCAGCTGAATGTAAGAAATCTTTTTCATACGTAATTTACCATTATCATTCAATAGTTACATATGAGAGAATATTTTTATCCTTTATGGGGTGCAAATTTTAAATTTTTATCTGTTTCATTATATTGATGTCGATGTAAATGAGTGAAGCTCAATAAATGCAAAAAAACTAAATTTTATCTCCCCATTTTATTATTTTCTTTTGTAAAAAGCTAATGAAACAAACTTCATTGCGTTGAATTATACTCATAATTTGTGTTACTTAAAATCCGCTGAGTATTTAAAAACTTTAAAAACTTTTACAAATTAATTGTATTTCTTCTGATATATATTCAGCGACTTGTGTGTTAGATTTTTGCGAAAAGAAAATACGAGTTCCGAAATAATAAAATAATTTGTTTTTTTTATCGAATTTTTTATAATAACATGAACTGATTTGTTATTTGTTTCTTTCGTTCAACTAAAAATATTGCTGAGAAAATTTGTTTCATAGATTTGTTGAAAAATTTGTTTGATTATAAAAATGTAATAATAATAAATACGTTTTTTGTAAAAGAGGACTCCAAGATTGATGGGGGTTGGAATAAATAATGTAAATACTAATAAATACGTACATATTTATTTAACAAGATGATGCTGATGCTGATGGCATTTGTATGTCAAAAAAATCGAATTTTCATACTGATAGATATGACTTTGCATTTAAGTTTGAATTATTTAAGACTGCTTTTTTTAGATGACTATTGGTTAGAACCGATTAAACGTATTTAATTTTAACAATGAATTCGTAATATCATGTATACTAATTTATTTCAATTTAGATATAATCTGAAGGCCATACTTTATTTATGGTTAATTGTCTTTAACTTTTTAATTTTCCTGTGTGGGTCCGTGGAATAGCCCCACAGTGCCCCATACATGTCGTAAAAGGCAACTAAAATGGGTACCAGTGCCCTGGGATATAACCAGATGGAATTAAAGTCCGACTTCTCTTTTGGGTGCTCCCACATTTGTGCCTCAAGGTCAAGGACAAAAAGAAACTGAATTTTTACACTTTATCATGGCTCGTCAATTTTGCAGTTTTTTGTTGTTTGAGACACACGGGTTCATGGACTTGGTCTAGATGTTGTTATCGATCAAGTGAGATAAGAAACGACAACAACTTTTTAATCTTCTTATTGTCAATAAACTTTTGTGAACTTGTTAAATTTTAGTTAAATATGTTAATACAACCTGTCCTGAGGAATTCACCTATTTACTTAAAATTGTACATTTTTATAAGTTTATAGATTTTGCTGTTTTTTATAGACGCTGCTGTCGACCAAGTGGGATAAGAAGCAACCATACTTTTTTAATTTTCTTATGGTCAATTTTTAACTTTTTTTGTGAACTTGTTAAATTTTAGTTGCATACGTTATTACAGTCTATTCTGAGCAATTCAACTATTTACTAGAAATTATTCATTTTTATAAATTTTGATGATGCTTTTATAATCTTAATGGGCCTTAAACACTAATAGTTTTATAAAAACACAAATTATATAACTATACAACAAACATTATTAAAGAACACAAACCTTTCTCTTCTTTAATAATCTTTACTGTTTTGCTGCTGCGTAACTAGTAATAACCAGAAATTAATAAGAAGCGAAATTGCCACGAAGAGAATTTAACAGAATTAGGAGAATAGAAAATGGCGTGATGGAAAGGAAAATGTCATAATTTTCGATTATAGAACGGCATCTGAAACAATAGTGAGTTTGTGTTACTCAATGTGAGTGGGCCGTGATGGATTATAGACCGAAATCAGTCCTTATTATTAGGCCGCCAAACGCGCCGAATGGCAGGAAATTGATGGCTTTGGAAAATACCCAAGGAAATGGATGGAGCTGCTTTCCAATACTCTCAAAGTCAAAGCTCCCTCTGTTCCGCCATTTTTGACCACTTTGTAAATTCATTTGAAATATTCAGTTGAAGAGAAGGACATGGATTAAGAATAATTTTGTAACAGAATTGAGAAAATGTAATCTATAAATGCAAACACAGAAAGGAATTTTGATGCAGCTTTTATTTCTTTGTAGGAAATTCTTGTAAATTGAGTCATCTGTACCTTATTTGATAATCCAGTAATAAAGGAAAGTAAAATTAGAATTTGGAAAAATGTTTTCATTCCTTACGTTTTCAGTATGTTCAGGTTAGAATACTATATCACATCACATGCATGTAACATATGTTTGAGGTTAGTAATGTAAGGATATACGGAAGCAAGTGTTTGCAAGAAAATCACTAAAATTCTATAAAAAGAAATAAAATAATTAAGATATACATAAAATAGTATCATTTCAAAAATTATGTGTATTTTTAAATTTGTTTTGGATTTAAGATTGTTAATATGGTAGAACAAAATAATTTTTTTTTTGTCATTTCTTTGTCGAATCTTTTTTAAGGAAATTTTCAAAAGATGAAATTGGATTCTTGGATAACTTCGTAAATTGGATCCTATTATTGGGCATTCCAGTAATAAGAAAAACATAAAATTAGAATTTGGAAAAACATTAACTGATTATTTTTATTTAAGATTTTGAGATGATAATATTATTCCACCAGCGTGTACGTTTAAAAGCATTGATACAGAAAATATTTGCAAAAAAATCCAAAAACATATATAATGAAAGAACGAAATATAGAATAGAGAATTAACATATTTGGGATGCATCGGAAAATAACATTACCTCAACAATTATGTGTAATTGAAATTTGTTTTTGATTTAAGATTGTTATTTTGTCAGAACAAAATATTTTGTTCTCATTAGCATATTTTTAAATGACTAGATAATTCGAAAGCTGTGATAAATTTCACACCCAGTGAGTGCAAACATCAACAAACCGAGCACGTGTGTTTCAAGAATTAGCATATTTACGAGACTTTAAATCTCTTTCGGTTACTTTTCACGTTATTTTTTTTAGAAAGAAGTTTTCGATTTCATGTTATAAATTTAACGTGATAAATTTTTTTTCACATTAAATTTATTTCCACTATTGAATTATTTTTAAGACGAATAGGATTTACAAAATTTATTTATTTAATTATTGTAATATAATTTAATATATTTTAACCAATGTATGTATAATACAAATATAAATATATGTGATGAATATTTTTTTACGAATTTTGTTATTTTGTAAATGAATATTGACTTTAGTTATGATTTTAATATTAAATGCTGTCAAAATTGTTAAATATATGTTTAGTAAATGGTATTATTGTGCTTTTATTACAAATTTTAAATTGAAAATGTAAAGTCATAAATATTATGAACATCAAGATATAATAATGTTGGCATATTTTGCACCAGTTTTTTTATTATAATTTCTATTAAGTTTTAGCAAATAACGCTGGTTGCCATCGATTCGTTAATTGACTCTCTGATTTAAATGGAAACTTTTAAGTAGAAATTCAATTTTCAAAAATTAATTCAGAAAACTATGCCTAGACGAAACGTTTTTTTTTTTCTTCTGTAAGTTTATTATATAATTATTCATCGATATATCTCGTATTTTATTTATGTATACTATGAACAGTCCATCGACAGGGTAGAACATTGTTTTGTAGTATTGTTCGTGACAACAATCCTGCATTTGCGTGTTGTACGTGTAGAAACCCTGTAAATTTGGCACTTAATGCAATTACAATGCTTACAATTAATGCTTAATGCTTACAATTTACACACCAAATGAAAATCTGAAAAAAGGTGATGTAACGGAATTTTCCAACAAAATCGGGCAAAAGCATGAAAAATCATTATAGCTAAAGAAATATAGTTATATTAGAAATTTATACGTGCAACTTAAGTAAAAGTATCTAACAATATTTTTTTTAATTCTGACTATGCAAGAGATACAGAATTAATGTATTAAAAAAAATTTAATGTTTTTAAATGGTCATGAATCAAATTTTTTCTAATAGTTATGTAATTTTTCTTTTTAATTTCTGAAATCATCTAGTATTTTAAAGACAAATCATTAGTATTTTACGAAATCTTGTTTTAAAAAAATTAAAATTAAAACAAACTAAAATTAAAATTCTAAATTACTAAATTATTTAAATTAATACTAAAAAAGGTGTTGTAAAAAAAGTAAAGCTTTCACAAAACAAAGTAAACAAAAACACTGCATGAAAAAACTCACACTTTTAATTGATAATTAATTTAGGAAAAGAAATAAGTATATTTCCTCATCAATAGCAGGAATATTTGAAGAAATTATTTCGTCCATAATTTGAGTAACACACATTAGCGAGAAATAAAAAAAATATAATCTCCAATTTAAATAAAAAAAATGTTTTCAATATCATTTGACTAACATTATATTATTAAAAATGCCTTATTAATTTAGTAAAAATAATTTTTAAAAAACCATTAAAAATATTTTATTATAAAAATATTTAAACCCAAATAGATTAGTTATTTAAAGTAGAATGTGTATTAGTATAATTACATAAAACACATCTCAACTCTTTCATATTTTAACAAAAAAACATATGATAAAGAATTAAATTATTAATTAAATAATTTAAAGTAAATATCTTCAATACCAAATAATACAACGAAAAATATAAAAATAATCTGAATTGGCAGGTCTTCATTATAATTAAAAAGTATAAACTGCATAATTTTAATAAAATTTCTATCAAGACATTTATGAAAAGAACATTATTTTTCATTAATTAAAATTCTTATTGCCATGTAAAAATTATCTTTTGGACAGCCGGAAATATAAAGCGATATTGTTAGGTGGCATCACGTAAGTTTATTATCAGAATTTTATTTTACATAGCTCTAGTTTTAGAAATTTTTCAGAAAATTAATTTAAATTTAGATAGAGTAATATTAAAATTTTCTGAAACGTTATAAATTGAATTTTTTTTCTAATTAATTAAGAATATAATTTAACGGATTTATAATTTTTAACCATTTAATGTATTAAAAAATTTATTGATAATTTATAAAGTTTTTTTGCAATGAAATATATTCTGAAATAAAATTTGAGTCAAGATAAAGCGATTAAATGAGAAAATGTAAATTATTTGCTTTAAAACTTCTCAGTAAAGTAACAAAATATGTTTATAAATTTTTATAAATAAATAGTATCTGCACTTTTAAATCAATTTTTATTCTAATAATAATAATTTAACATTTATTTAAACTTATTTCACGAGATAATAAATATATAACTAAATAACGTAAAATTGTTCGAAAAGATCGTTTGGTGAATGTAAAGACAATTATATTTCGAAGTGAATTTCAGATTAGAAAAAGATTTTTCAAGGAAAGAAAATCGTTTGGAATTCTATAATGTTTTTATTTTTTTTATTTTTTAAGGTTGATGGTATGTGTTTTATTCTTACATTAAATTCTAAATTGTTCGTGTAACTCGTATATCAGCCCAGCTGATTATAAATTTTTGAGTTTGTTTTAATTATTGTAATTTTGAGAATTTTAATTATTATATAATGCCTGTTATATGTAGATTTTTAACGTTTTAAGTGTTAACAAATTCACGTGATAACATTTTATACCATTAACAAAAAATTTAATAATTTTACTAAATCAATATAAAAGATTAAAAAGTAAATAATACAAAAAAATTAATCTTGGTGCTCTTTAAACAATTATCAACTTGATATAGAGAAAATAATTTTAATGAATGGAACATTTCTAATTTTTGATTTATTCCAATGTATACGTAACAACATACGGCACATAACACGGATACTTTATATATACTCCAATATAAATACTTTTCGAACACCTTGTATTTTAGTTTAATAACTTTTTGAACTTAACTCATTAATTGTGTCAATTATTTTTTCAAATAACATGAATTAAACCCTTCCAAGAAAATTTTCGAAAATCCAACAACATTTTTTTTTTTATGGGTACTGCATACATTTTCTCCATTTTTTGTGTTTATCATAAATTATGATTTATCGTTCCAAAATAAAGTGGCCAAATATGGCGGGGATTAGAAGTTTAATTTATTGGATTGAAAGTCAAGGAAAAGCAAGCAAAAAATTCAGCCACCTCGAATTCATTTTCTTTTCACATATAATTACAGCTACAATTTAGGAAACGCTTTATTTTACATTAATAACTGGAATTTTCGCCTTGAAATAAAGCAGATTTTTAAAGCCCGAGCACAAATCATTCTCACTTATTACCCCACCCCTATCTCACCCCCCTCTTACTTTGCGCCATATTTTTATGAACTGAAAATGAATGCATTATTTTCGACTTACTGGCAATGTTACAAAAGAGTGGGACTTTCTGAACGAAATGGTTTGCTTAAAAATTACTCTATTAATCACGTCAGAAAAATTCCAGTTGATTTAATTGTAGTTATTTCAGGGGGATGCTTTTTTAAAACTCTATAAATCTGACTTAAGTTTACTACGGTGAGATAAATGCGATGAATTTCATTTTTAGTAAAATGTTTTGCTTTTTAAATAATGTAATTTTCGTTTTTCTTTTTATAGATTCTTCTAGCCAAATCCAAAAATGTAGAAAATTTTATTAGTTATAAGCTTATTTAAACAAATTTCTGTTTTCTGAACTGCAAGTAGGTTAATCGGAACCATTACAAATATTCATTTAATTAATTACATAAAAAAAGCTAATTTTAAGGGAGGGGGGTCCATATTCAAAATTTCAAATTATTGTTTTTTTCCTAAGTAAATTTGAGTATATTTTTATATATAAAAGAAATATCATTTATCATTGGTTTTTTAATTTGAAAGTATAAAAACATTTATCAATTTAAAGTTATTGTTAAAAACACTTATAGTAATAATACGATAATGTCGGCCATATTTTTTAACGAATTTATTAAATTAAATTAGATGTTTTTAATTTGAAAGTATAAAAAATTATTAATTTAAAAGTACAGTTAAAAATGCTTATAGTTAATAATACTTTGATGTGGGCCATTTCTATAAATTAAATATGACTTTTAATTATTTATAAAATATTTCACGAATATAAGAGTATTTATATATTCCTTCGTTTTTCATTATTTATTAATTTAATTTTATAATGAATAAAAATTTTCTCTTATTTTAAAATGAAATGTATAATGAAACATGTATATAATATTTTAAGTTAAAATTTAAAAATTGAATATATGATTAAAATTGATTAAATTATGTAATTAAAATCAAATAAACGTAAACTGAACTTTTATTTATCAAAAAAAAAAAAAAATTAAGTTAAAAATTAATGATGAAATGATGAGGATTAAAAATTAATGACGATTATAAGTTAAAATGAAAGATTAATTTTAAAGGTTACAATTTTAAAAATTCATTCTCAGCAATTAAAATTTATGCTTAGCAAATTCTGCTCATTATTTTAATATCTTTAGTAAAATTCAATTTTTTTTTTAAATTTCTAATCTAATTTTAGAAATTCATTTTCGTAAGAAAGTTTTATTCTTTAACTTTTTTTATAGAATAAAAAGACTAATGAACACAAGTATTTGAAAGCGTAATAAGACTTCTGTTTAATCTTGATTTTTAGAAATTTTTAATTATAAAAAGTCCATGAAATACGATTTTTAAATAACAAAAGCACACAAATATAAATTAAAAATAAAGTTATCCCAAATCTTATTAATGATTATATTTTAAAAAAAAAGTACTTTTTGTTACTAGAGATACTAAAGCTACTAATGCACTGAATAGGAAAAATTACTTCCATTCTGAAAATGTTGAATATGTTATGATTGAAGGCTTTCAAAAATGACATAAAATAAAGTTATTTTCATAAAAGTGATCTTCAAAACATTTATGTATTGAAATAAATATTAGATATATTTTTAAAACATTTATATATTGAAAATGTATCTTAAAATTATTTTAATATATTATTGTAAAGTAATAACAAATAATGAAAAAGTATGGAAAAATTATGATATTATAAAATAAATAATACTATATCTGAATTATAGTACTCATATAATTACTATAGCATGAATCGTTATTGTGTTCCATGTTATTTGTTTGAATTTTAATGTAATTATTTTTCAAAAATGATAATTTAAATAACATTGATTAAAATTTAAAATGCTGGGATTTACAATTTTTTAAACTATAAGTTATTATTTCGAAACATTGTTCACAAACCATTATAGGTTTATCAAATATATCAAAATCTATAATTTATCAATGTTACAAAATTCTAATCTATAATTTTCCCATTTTCAAAAAGCATTTACTGTATTTTTTTTTCAAATTCCATTTTCTGTTTCCTAGACATGATAAAAATAAAATTGATAAATTCATCACAAAACTGCAAAAGATTTTTTACGCTGATACAGAAAGAAATGAAAATAACAATTCGCGTATTTTTAAGTCCCCATAGATGATTTTTATTGAAGCATTTTCGTTGTTTACTCCAAACTTTAAAGGAAATCAGAGAAATATTTGCCATCGAATTTATTATTGCGGAATTTCCAGTTCTCTTAATAAAGAGCTACAGAAAACAACTTTGAAGAAGCAAAGAGTTTGCCGATATTTGTCAAAAATCTCGATATGTCACAATTTATTGAAATAAAATAATCCAGCAAAAATCGTCATATTTATTTGCGATGTTCGAACACGAAAGAAGAAAAAAATCGTCTGCCACTATGTAGAGAGAATTTTCTTCCACTACATAAAATCAATGACTCCAGTTTAATGAATATAACAAGAATCAGATTATAAGGAAAGAAAATCAAAAAGTATAAGGGTTTATTTATTTATTTTAATTTTATTATTTTTATTTTCGTTTTGATGAGGCTGTCAACTTTTTGGCAAACTTCAAATCGAATCTTAGTAGAAGAAGGAGTATTTTGTTCTTTTTGTTGATGTTGTCGACTTGGATCGATGCAGAACATGGCGTGGTATTAAAAAAAAATCTTTTTGATCGCTTTTCCTATAGAGCGACCCGCAAATCTATGTATAGAATTCTTCCCCAAAACATATGTCGTTAGACATCAGGATAAAGTTTACACTATTTTTTTCTTTCCTTATTTCTGTTATCTAGCATTTGTTTTTTTGCATGAATAAATTTATTTTACAAAACACAAAGCCGTGAATCGAGGGAATAGTGTCGTCCAGAATTTTTATTCTGAGGAATAATTTATTCGGTGTGGGTAAATCATGTTGGTGTAAAAGAATAATATCTGTTTTTTATAATACATTTTTAAATAAGATGCTGTTATTTTTATCATGTCATTAATTTTAATTTCCATCAAAATTTATTGCCTTGCAGCAAAGTTAGTAATCATATCCATGCATAAATACCTATAATTATAATTAAAGATTATACAAAAATCGATTCTTTTTAAAATATCTATATGTGTTTATCTTACAAAATTCGATTGAATTTTTTTTAATATTTTTTTATTGCAGTACATTGCTAATTCAACTGCATATTTTCATCAGAAAAATTATTTGAAGTTTAATTTATTTACTTTGCAAAAATGATGATTTAAATAACAACTACTAAAATTTAAAAAAGCAGGGATTTACAATTTTTTAAACTATAAGTTATTATTTCGAAACATTGTTCACAAATCATTGTAGGTTTATCGAATGAATCCAAAATCTATAATTTATCAACATAAGAAAATCCTAATCTATAATTTCCCCATTTTTCAAAAAGCACTTACTATATACTTATTTTTTTACAAATACTCGTGCCTTTTCTTAGAAATGTTAAAAATAAAATTGATAAATTCATCACAAAACAGCAAAATATTTTTTTACACTGATGCAGAATCAAATGAAAATAATAATTCGTATTTCTCTAAGTCCCCATAGATGATTTTTATTGAAACATTTTCGTTGTTTACGCCAAACTTTTAAAGGAAGTCCTGAGAAATATTTGCCATCGAATTTATTAGTGCGGAATTTTTCGTTTTCTTAATAAAAGCTACAGAAAACACTTTGAGGAAGCAAAGAGTTTTCTGATATTTGTCAAAAAATCTCTCGATATGTCACAATTTATAGAAAATAAAATAATCCAGCAAAAATCGTCATATTTATTTGCGATGTTCGAACACGAAAAAAAAAAAATCGTCTGCCACTATGTAGAAAGAATTTTCTTCCACTACATAAAATCAATGACTCCAGTTTAATGAATACAACAAGAATCAGATTATAAGATAAGAAATCAAAATTATTAGACCTTGTTTATTTATTTATTTATTTTATTTATTTATTTATTTTATTTATTTTTATTTTATTATTTTTATTTTCGTTTTCATGAGGCTGTCAACTTTTTGGCAAACTTCAAAAATCGAATCTTAGTAGAAGAAGGAGTACTTTGTTCTTTTTTGTTGATGTTGTCGACTGGGATCGATGCAGAACATGGCGTGGTAGTAAAAAAGTTCTTTTTGATCGCTTTTCCTATAGACCACCCCGCAAATCTATGTATAGAATTCTTCCCCAAAACATATGTCGTTAGATATCAGGATAAAGTTTACACTGTTTTTTTTTCTTTATTTATTTCTGTTATCTAGCATTTGATTTTTTGCATGAATAAATTTATTTTATGAAACACGTAGCGTGAATCGAAAGAATAAGGTGGTACAGAATTTTTATTCTGAGGAATAAATTATTCGCATCGAGTACATCATGTTGGTGTAAAAGAATAATATCCAGTCTTTCTACTATATTTATAAATAAAATGATGTTACTTTTATCGTAAATATAATTAATTTTAATTTCCATCAAAACTTTTATTACTTTAATTTTATTATCCTGCAGCAAAGACAGTAATCATATTCATGTATAACTATGTACATATAATTATAATCTATGATTATACAAAAATCGATTCTTTCTAAAATATCTATATGTGCTTAACTTATAAACGATTAACCTTTTTAATATATTTTTGGGTGCAATACATCGCTAATTTACAGATTTCTTTTTAAAATATCTATGTGTGTATATCTTTTAAAATGTGATTATCATTTTTTTTAATATTTCTAGGATGCAATGTATTGCCAATTTACAGATAAATTCCTAATTTACAGTCCTCTTACAAAAATATCTATATGTGCATATCTTATAAAATTATATTAACATTTTTTTAATATTTTTTGAATACAATGCATTGCTAATTTACAGATCTGTTTTTAAAATATCTATTTTTGCATATCTTATAAAATTCTATTAACATTTTTCGAGTGTAATACATTGCTAATTCAAATGCAGATTTTTATCAGAAACATTATTTGAAGTGTATTTTATAGTTTCATGTTTTAATAATTAAAATGTGCAGCACTGGTAGAAAAGTAAAAAGAAAAAAAACAACTTATGAATGTTTCATTAATTTTTGAATCGTCATGTAATCCTAAACAAATTAAATAAAAATGAAAAAAACCGGTAACTACTTCCCTTTACTTTTTTTATAGTCTATTAGTTGGTAGTGTTGTGAGCTTTTTCGACTATTTGTTTAATTTGCACATAAATTCTTAAATAGCTTTGGACATAATTGTCTCTAATGAAGTAGCAAGTAAATTATGTTTATAGTTTCATATTTTATAAAAATGTTTTAAATGTAAGAGCCCAAGTAGAAAAATAGAAAAAAACCTTCAGGATGTTTCATTAATTGTTGAATCGCTATGTAAGTCTCAACAAATGAAATAAAAACGAAAAAACTTGTAACTGCTTCGCTTTTTTCTTTATCTTCAATTATTTAGTGTTATTGCAGTGAATTTTTTGACTGTTTCATAACATAAATTCTTAACACACATAAATACACATACACATAAATTCATAAATAGCTTTGGGCATATTTGTCTCTAATGAAATAACAAGTAAATGACGATCTTCTATCTTAATTGATATATAATACATATTTGATATACAAAGTATACATATATATAATATTATTTCAGCATCGATAAGTTGTGATCTATCGATTATGATAGACGATAGTGATTATATTACATTGTACTTCTGCTCATACAAATATTATCTAAAATTTATTTGAAATTTTAAATGCTTCAGATATCATTGGTATTGTGAGGACATTCATTGTTGAATGGAAATCTAATGAAATTATTTATAAATTTATATGTATAATTATATAAAAATTAATTATTTTATAAGTTAATAATTTTATAAAATTTTAATATATATTATGAAGTGATAAAAGGCTTCTGTTTTTATGAAAAAGGCATACCATATAAAAACCATTTTTTTTGAAGCAGTTTTAGGATTATTTCAGTTGGAGTTAAATATGTTAGAGGAAATATAGACATAATTTTCGAGGATTCGATAAAAATTATTTTTAATAGTAACAGTTGAAAATAATCGTAAAAAAAACTTCTTAATATGTAAAAGTATATTTTTGGAAAAAAAAGGGTTTTGTGAATTTTTAATTAATTGAAACTCAATCTATAATGATCAGATTATTTTTAATGTGTTTTCTAGCTGTTAATTATGTTATCAATAAAAAAATAATTCTTAAAAAAAAAAACAATCATACTTTTGATATTTTTTATTTTTTCAAGGAAAAAAAAAGGCTTTAAGAGGTTTCGTTTTTTTCTGTAATCGTTTAAAGAATGAAATAAAATTCTTAAACTCATTACAATGTTTAATTATTGCATTAGGTTTTTGCTAGAGTATATTTTTTATTATTTTAATTACAAACTATTTATTCTGAAAATATGTAAACAAATATTTAAGAAATTTTTTCACACTTCTACAACTTTTGTGCAATATCAAAACATTCAATGGAAGCTTTTTAATTTGTTTCCTTTTTATCATAAAAACTTCAAAAGAAATAAAAAATGTTAAATATTTATAAATATAATTGAAACTAATTAATCCTATTTCTGAGGAAAAACTATCATTTAATTATTTAGGAAAAAAAATTACTTTTTATTTCTTCAAATGTCGATATCAAAACTACATCTGAGAAAATATTTTTTTTTTTTACAAAATTGATATTTAAGAACATTCTTTTTTCCAAGCATAAAAACTTTTTTTTTTTTTTTACTTTTATATAACTTTTTTCTTTTTATTTTATTTTAAAACAATTTTTTTTTTATTTGAAATTCTATGTATTTGTTAATAATCGTGTTTTATTAAAACCAAAATAAATATATTTGAAATGCATTTTTATTTTTAATATTAGTTTAATTATTTGTCTTTTGTTTTTAATATTTGAAATAAAAAACCTGTATCAATTTGTAATTATACAATTTAAACTTTTTTATGTAATTTGCCATCAAAAACGTATTAAAATATTTTCTTGTAAGATTAGAATTAAAAACTTTTAAAATGTGAGCTTAAAAATTTTCACAAACAGATTCAGTATTCTGAAATAGTTTAAAGTCTGTAAAAAAGTTGTTTTTCAGTCGGAAACCTATTGAGTAAGGAAGCTTTCGGTATTTATTTTGAATAACTTTTTTCGCAATACAATATTAATATTTTATTTTTTAAAAATAACAAATACATGTACTACAGTAAATCATTAAAATTTAAATATTTGAATAAAAAATAACAAATCATTTTGTTACTGCCATAAAATAATTTAAAATATTTGAAGAAATAATAGAATATCAATCGTATTTTATAAATTTATAATACTAAATTTTACAAAATTATTATATATATTTTTATATTTATAACTTTTTACTTTTATTATTATTTTTTAGAATATGTTTTTTATTTGAAGTTCTATGCATTTGTTAATAATAGTTGTGTTTTGTTAAAACTAAAATATAGCATGTGTAAATACATTTGAAATGCATTTTTGTTTCTAATATTAATTCAGTTATATTTAAGTTTTTGTCTTTTGATTTAATATTATTAGAAATAAAAAAATATTAAAATATTTTCTATTAAGATTAGAATTAAAATCTTTTGAAATGAGAGCTGAAATTTTCATAAGCTTATTCCAGTATTCTGCAATATTTGATGTCTGTAAAAGTTTTTCTGAGTCAGGTAACCCATTCAGTAAGGAAGTCTTCATTAATACTTGTATTTATTTTGAATGATTTATTTCGTAATAGCATATTCACATTTTATTTTTTAAAAAAAAATACATTTCTGTACTACAATAAATTATTAAACTGTAAAATCATTTTAAAAATAGCAAATATGGCCATTATTATAAAAAAGCATTTAAAGTATTTATTAAAAATGCATCCTTATCGTAGTTAATATTATTTTTAAATTTCAACAAAAATATCATACAACATTTAATATATAAGGTGCTCCAAAATTTATATAAGTAATATAAAAATTTAATTAAAATTTAAGAAGCAATATGTAATTTTAAATATTGTGAAAATTTTGGGATACCTTACATCTTACAAAATGATCATCATGTTATTTTTATTTTATAAATATAATAAGTTTCATATGAATCTAAGAAATGTTTTAAAAGTCACTGATTGATGCATTACATTGATGTAAATTATAACTGCTTATTAACCATTATTTCAAAACTTCACCAATGTCATTGCACGTCACTCAATGCGCTGCACTTTATATGATCTTAACGACGTTAATTTCAAGTAAAAAACATATTCTATAAAATTTCCTAAATGTAAATATCAATGTTACAAAAAATGGATTTTAGTTTTTCATTAATTAAAAGGGACGTAATTGTGAAACATATACCTAAATATCCTGAAACTCCTTAAAAAAAGTTTTTTTCCATAAATCTAAAAGCCAATAATATCAATAAGCATTACGGAATATCCGTAGAAGTTGGCGTGAAACGTAAGATGTACGTGAAAGAAAAAGATAAACAGAAATTCAGATTTATGTGTATTAAGATAATATTCTGTAGAAACTAAATGAGCAATTTTGTGAATATACTTATTTGAAGCCTTAGCTTTTTTGTTGCCGAACTTTGCATTGAAGGGATATTCCTTTCTAGCACAAATTCTGTTACATTTTATGCACTACTAATAAAATAAGCAATCTACCAAAATTAGATGTAAAAATCATGTAACCCATTTTAAGATTAAGAAATATATTAGTTTGCTAAATCCATAAATATTAAGGAAATTGTTCGTAATAAATTTTTATTAAATATTTCAATTATACACGAAATATTTATTTAACATAATAAAAAAATTTTAGTTAATTATTAAATGTATTAAATTATTTAACATTAAATAAATGTTTCTTTCATTATTTAATATGCTAAATTATTTAACATATTTAAATAAATAAATCTTTCTTTATTTAATATAAATCATTTAGCATATTAAATAAATAAATTTTTTATTAATTATTTAATATGTTAAATTATTTAGAATACTTAATACATAAATGTTTATTATTTAAATAGGTTTCCAGATTGATTTTGTAAAAAAAATATTTGAAATAAATATTAAATAAAACATTTTCTAATTTAAAAATATTTCAAGTATTCTGTTTTAAAATATTCAAGTAGTTATATGCATTATTATAATTTTAATTTAGTGATATTCTCGTTAAATTTCTTAGTAATGATAATAATTAACTCTTTCAGCTACACAAAAAAATAATCCATTCAGGTATCCTTATTCTTTTAAATAAAACCTTTCCTTGATCAACTTTCTTTAAAATGAGCATCTCAAATTCAGATTCTTAAGATCATTACCATGATTCGAAAAGCTGTTAGTCTTTCAGAAATTCTTCTCACCGAGAAATATGAACAGAAACACTCCTTTCCTTCTAACAAAATACAAAAAAAAACCTGAAACAAAAACTCACATCCACAAACTTTTATAACTTTACTTCATTACTTCAAATTACTATCACAACTAGCCAAATGGCATCAATGTATAATGATACTTTATCCACGCCCATAAAAAGCCAGAGCAGTATTGAAAACCAACAAAAATCAAATTCATCCACTGCTGAAAGGAGATCATTAAAAACTAGCCCAGAAATGAGCGAGACCAAAATAATGAACGAGAAATAGGATTGGGGGGCAGACTAGATGAGGGGTAGGGAAAAGCTAAATTAAATACCGGATTTGGAAGATAAGGACCTAGAAGTAGCTAAAGGATCATTAACGCTACAGGATGCAAACTGATACACTATGCTGTCTTACATGCCAGCCACCCTTGGTCTATGGACTCTTCCTTGATGGAAGGGTGACTTGCTTTTGAAGTCGATGTGAGTGGATCAGTGAAAAAGAGGTGGGGAAGGAGGAGCATAGAATTTTTTTATCCTTTTAGTTTTGGAGTTGTAGTTTTCTATTTCGTTCGACAACTTCGCTTAAAAGGGTTGGATAGATATTTTTTTTCTTTTGCTTTCTTTCTTTCTCGGAAGAAAGTTTTATTTTAATTCTCTAAGTGAAAATGATGAACAGCTTGAGGGTTCTTTTCTTCCTCTACTGTCAGAATGGAGAATTGGTGTCTTGCTGCGATTATTAAAATGAAGGGGGATTTTTCTTCTTGCCTTTATTTAAGATGCTTTTCGGAAAGAATGTGCTTTTTTAATGCATGACTAGACGTGTGTTGGATATTTATGGGTAAAAGACTTTGCATATCATTAAATTTTAAATCATTACTCGAGAATTCGTTTATGGAAATTTTATTTATTTGTATTTCAGACATTTATGAATGTTTTATATTTATTTCAAGAGAATTTAAAAGTAAAATCTATTCGTTCAAGAACTATTTGCCCATTATTCATAATAAAAATGTGAAAAATATTTATTCAGCTTAACATTTGACCATAGATAACGTAAAAATATATTTGTATGCATATTAATTTTATATTATGCTACATGCGTGTGTGTCAAAATATTTGCAATGTATGCATGTATGTTTATCAAAAAGTATGCACACTATGTATGGAAATATGATGTATTGTTGATGTATTATGTATTGATACACATATGTGTATAAGATGTTTTTAGTCTCGACAATTATTTTGAGAATTTAACATTTAATGCCATCTCATTCATTTAGAATAAAATAAAATCTTTTAAACAACCTCGCATCTATAATCATAAAACACCTAATTATTACCCCTTAAAACACCTAACATTTTAAATATACTTAATAAAATTTTAAAGTAAACTTAAATAAAATGTATTTTGTAAATAAAATATTTAATTAATAAAATATTTCTATAACTGATTTATTTATATATCCAAATTTTTTTTTGTTATTTAATTATAAAAACATAATTCAAATTATATTGATTTACTTTAAAATAAACGATGTATTATATTGATTAATATGAAAATAACAACAACAAAAATTAACTTTTATATTTATTTTTAGCTACTTATCGTATTTAAATATTTCTACATTCAATTATTTGTTTACAAAGTAAAGTAGGGATTTTTGTTTACATTCATCGTAGTGCTATAATGTGGCATATGTTAATGATGATTAACAATAAATAGCAATAGTAATTTCTATGAATTTACTTATAGCTCTTGAAACAATTTTATTGATTTCTAAATTAACTAAAACTAGCAATATTGAAATAGAAATAAATTAATAGTATCAATCTGTTTTAATAGTAAAAATATGGAAAACTAACACTATGCCAATGATTAATAAAGAATACTTACCAATTTAAATTGCGATAACAAAATAAATTCAGGCACTTAAAATAACGTAAAAAATAAATGTATACACGTTAATGTTTAAAAAGCATGCAAACTAATAAATTATGAGGTACATTATCTATCACTAACTACTTCCTAGAAAGGCAAGCTAAAAACAAAACTAACTCGTTTGAAGTAATTAAGATGATCTTCTGGCGCTATACCGTTAATTGCTCCTTATCTCCAACAATTAGTAAAAGACGGGAGAATAAAAAAACACGAAAAAAAAAAAAAGTCTTCCGGGAATGAAATCATCATAAAAACAAAGTCTCGTAACAATCATTGTTCTATAATGAAAGCCTGGGATGTTAATTTTCGTGATAACAGCTAAGCATTTACTCCATCAAAAGCTATATAGTTGACCTTGTGATTTCTTCGAGGGGATTTCACAATGGAGGCTATTTATTCCAAGAAATTATATTTCTTGGGACCTAGAATGTCCTATATCCCTTTTCTCGGAATTTTCTAAAGAAACTGTTGAATAGTTTTCATGTACGGAATGTCTTCGCTTTCAAGATCTAGGTCATTTATTTTTACTCCATTAGTAGTGAAGACAATCTCTGTTTCCGTTCCTACCAGACTATGTATGCTAAGTCGATTACTCATAGTATAAATAAGTTGTTTATGAATATAAGCATCGAAAACTTGCGATTAGATATCATTTTTAACTATTTATAGATTTATTTTACTCCATTAGTAATAGAGACAATCTCTGTTTGCGTTCATACCAGACTATGTATGCTAAGTCGATTAATCATAGTATAAATAAGTTGTTTATGAATATAAGCATCAAAAACTTGCGATTAGATATCATTTTTAACTATTTATAGGTTATTTATTTTACTCCATTAGTAATAGAGACAATCTCTGTTTGCGTTCATTCCAGACGGTGAATGTCGGGTCGATTAGTCATAGTAAAAATAATAAGGCCTGTATTTATGAATATAAGCTTGTAAAACGTGCTGTTTGATGTCAATTTTAATTATTTATATGTGTTTTTAACTGTTTGTCATTTATTTTACTTCATTAGTAGTGGAGAGATAATCTATGCTTCCTTTTCTTCCAGGCGATAAATGTTGACTTGATTAGTCATAGTATAAATAATAAGGCATATATTTATGAATGTAAACATCGAAAACTTGCGGTTTGATGTCATTTTTAATTATTTATAGGTGTTTTAAATAGTTAAAATAGGTTTAGAATAAAATGAAATAATTCAAATAACCTCACATCTCTAATCATAAAGCAATTAATAGAAATTTTAAATAAACTTAATAGCATTTTAAAGAAAGTTAAATAAAGTATATTTCGTAAATAAACAATTTAATTAATAAAATATTTCTGTAACTGAGTTATTTCTATTTCCAATTATTTATTTATTTATTTTTTTATTTTTTTTGTTATTTAATTATAAAAACTTAAGACAAATGATATCTATTTATTTTAAATTAATAGAAAATAGCAACAACAAAATTTAACTTGCATATTTATTTTTAATTGCTTAACTTTTAGCTACTTAACATCTAACTGAACTTATACTTCTTATTAAAGTATTTCTGTTTTGAATTATTTGCTTACAAAGTAAAAGTAGCTATTTTTAGCTACGTTTATCGATGGGCGTTAATAAGTTAATAATTAACATATTGACAAGGAGAAATCAATTAAGTCGATTGATTGCTCCTTATAAGTTAATAATTGACATTATATTAGTTACTATTTGACATTAATTTGCCGTTACTTATTTATTAAGCTATTAATATATTAGCTTCAATTAAGTTAATAATAATTAATTACATTTGAAATAAGTTAATGTCGATTAACTATATAACTAAAAATATTTTTTTAGAATTTCTTTATAGTTCTTAAAACAATTTTAGTCTTTTCTAAATTAACTAAAACTAACAATATTGAAATATCAATCCGTTTTAATTGTAAAAATATGGAAACCAACACTATGCAAATGATTAATAAAGAATACTTACCAATTTAAATTGGGATAACAAAATAAATTCGGCCACTTAAAATAACGTAAAGAATAAATGTATACACGTTAATGTTTAAAAGCATGCAAACTAATAAATTATGAGGTACATTATCTATCACTAACTACTTCCTCAGAAGGCAAGCTAAAAAACAAAACTAACTCGTTTGAAGTAATTAAGATGATCTTCTCTGGCGCTGTATCGTTAATTGCTCCTTATCTCCAACAATTAGTAAAAAGACGGGAGAATAAAAAAACACGAAAAAAAATGTCTTCCGTGAATGAAAGCATCGTAAAAACAAAAGTCTCGTAACAACCATTGTTCTATAATGAAAGCCTGGGATGTTAATTTTCGTGATAACAGCTAAGCATTTTATCCATCAAAAGCTATATATAGTTGACCTTGTGGTTTCTTCGGGGATTTCACAATGGAGGCCATTTATTCCAAGAAATTATATTTCTTAGGACCTAGAATGTCCCATATTCCGTTTCTAGGAATTTTCTAAAGAAACTGTTGAATAGTTTTCGTGAACAAATGTCTTCACATTCAAGATCTAGGTCATTTATTTTACTGCATTAGTAATGGAGAGACAATCTCTGTTTCCGTTTCTACCAGACGATGAATGTTGAGTCGATTAGTTATAGTATAAATAATAAATTATATATATTTATGAATATAAGCAGGGAAAATCTCTGTTTCTTTCTACCAGACGATGAATGTTGAGTCGGTTTTTATATGTATGTCCTTTTTTTGAATTATTTATATATGTTTTAACTATTTATAGGTCATTTATATTTCAGTATACTGTATATTATATAGTAGCGGAGAGACAATTTGTGTTTCCGTTTCTACCAGACGATGAATGTTGAGTCGATTAGTCAAGTATAAATAATAAGACATATATTTATGAATATAAGCATAAAACACTTGCGGTTTGATGTCATTTCTAATTATTGATAGCCTTTAACTATTTATAGGCAATTTATTTTTACTCCATTAGTAATGGAGAGACAATCTCTGTTTCCATTTCTACCAGGCGATGAATGTCGAGTCAATTAGTGGTAGTATAAATAATCAGGCATATATTTATGAATATAAGCATCAAAAACTTGCTGTTTGATGTCCTTTTTACCATATTTATAGGTGTTTTAACTATTTATAGGTCATTTATTTTATCCATTAATAATGGAGAGACAATCTTAGTGTTTCCGTTTCTACCAGACGATGAATTTTGAGTCGACTAGACATAGTATAAATAATAAGGCATATATTTATGAATATAAGCATAAAAAAGCTAAGGTTTCATGTCCTTTTTAATTACAATATCGTTGGTGTTTTTTTATCTTTGAAATCTGTTTTGCTCAGGCAGTCATTGTTAAAATAAAACATATACAACTAAATTTTTATTCTATTTTTATTTTAAACGTGTTCTTAACATTAGTTTTTAAAAATATCTAAAAATTCAATTTAATTAAGAATAGAAAAAACGTACTGATATTTAGAACAATATATGAAATGCATTACTTTATTAGTAATTAGTTAATGCATTGATTTATTAATTAGTATTAAACGTATTATTTAATTAATTATTATTTTTATTAATGCATTATTTATTGTAATGTTTTTGATGGTTATCATATTTTATTGATATTATGATCTTTTATATATGTGTTATAAAAAAGATTAAAATATTCTGCATTTTCGAAAATTGGGACGGTTTTACTTTTTACATTTATTTAATTTTAAATTGATAATGTAATTTCTGAATCTACTAATACATTGTTCCACAAATATTTTCAATTATTTCAATTACATTAACGAATAATTTGTAATTAAGCAGATTAAATTTCCTATTGATATAATAAAAAAAAAATGTTCAAGCTTATTTTTAGACATTACAAGAACACATGAACAGAGTTTCAAATTTTGGAATAAGATTATTTTTAAGTTTAATAAGCAGTTTAATAGTATAATATCCATTAGTCAGATATTGTAAATTAAAAATAAGCTATTCAAAACATAAACTTTTATATGGACTACCACCTTGTGTCACCAATGATGTGAAAATTTGAAGAAATTTTTGCATTTGTATTCAAACGCATATTCAAGCGCATTTTCTATTCAAACTTCAACTGTTTGACAGATCATGGCTATTATATTATATAAAATAAATATAAAATATTTATATCAAAAATATATATTTATATCAGACTATAAAACTTTTTAATAACAATCTGAAATGTTTAAAAATTCCAATTTTTGATGCAGCTCAAAAGAACATTTTTTATTTGAACATCAACAATTGATATTCAATACCATTACTTTTTATATGGACTACCACCTTGAATCAACATAACCAATGATATGATAGCTTTAAAAGAAATTATGTACTATTACATTAAAATTAAATATCTGTATCATTGACTGAAAAACTTTTCATTAATCTTCTCAAAAGCCTAAAAATTCCAATTTTTGATGCAGTTCAAAAAGAGCATTTTCTATTCAAACATCCAGCTATTTGAACTTGAACAGAAATTTATAAGAAACCATTACTTTTATATGGACTACCCCCTTGAATCAAAGTCAATGATATGATAATTTTAAAAGACATTATTTACTATTATTTTAAAATTAATTATCTATATCAGTGACTATAAAACTATTTAATAATCCTTTGAAAGACTTAAAAATTCCAATGTTTGATGCAATTCAAAAGCGCTTTTTCTATTCAAACTTCAACTGTTTGAACTTCAACAGTAAACTATAAGAAACCATTAATTTTATATGGACTGCCTTGTATCAAAATAGTCAGTTATATGATAATTGTGAAAGAAATTATCTATTGTTATCTTAAAATATTTTAAATCCTATAAAACAATATATATATATTTTATATCGATAACTATAAAACTTTTTAATAATCATTTGATCTATTTCATTCCCTAATCAACTCAGCTCCCTAATCAAATTTTAGATGCAATTCAAAAGAACATTCCCTTTTTAAACATCAACGATTTGAACTTCAACAACAACATTCGAAACTATCACTTTTTATGCCACCTCGCATCAAAATAACCAATGATATGATAATTTTTAAAAAATTATCTACTATTATAATAAAATTAAATATTCATATCAATAACCTATGAAACTTTTTTTAATAATCATCCCAAAGGCTTAAAAATTCCAATTTTTGATTCAGTTCAAAAGAGCATTTTCTATTCAAACATTCAGCTATTTGAACTGCAGCAGAAGTGGAAACTTTGTCAAACAAAACTATTGTATTTGCTACACATCGCTTCCATCGAGTAGTCAGTTTTCAGAGGAAAGTCCAATAAGAACAGCCCGTAATTCCCCGCCCCTATTAAATCTCGTTCGGGCGGGAACTTCGTGACCTTTCCACGAGTTCCCAAATCAACTGGGAATCGTGACTTCTTGTGCATTCTTGAGCTAATTAGGCCCAACGTGTTCCCACTCGAAATGTTGACATTCCAGCCATGGAAAGGTGGTTCGATGAGTTTCAGTGTGTCTGTCATCGCATATATTAAGATTAAACAGGAGTTATCGTCGGTAATGATTATTATTGGAATTTGCAATGCATAGGGCATGTTGAGAGTGGCTCAAGTACGTAAACTCGTCGTCCGATATATTCAACTCTCTAAATTAGTTGACGAGAATATGCTGCCATCCAGGATTCAGGAGTGTGCTGGAATGTGACAGCGACAAAATATAAAGTTCTATCCTTTTAAGCACTTACTTTCAGTCCTGTTGAACCAAACTGTAAAACGGAATTTAATATAAATATGTCATAAGGCCGTTTTTTATAATAAAATTTCATGTGCTGTAGATATGTTTGTTGCTAGTAAGTATAATTAAAACTGGCCATCGCATTTAAAAGATAACTTTTCCAGCTAGTAGCATAAAAGCAAATAATAAGGGACATTGCAAAAGGAGATAAAATTTTCATTATTTTGTCATTATAATAAATTCCTTAATAAATTAATATTATTTATATATATACACGATCAGTTACTCTTTTTGTTACATGAATTTAATTTTTCATAAAACATCATAGTGTAGAAAATATATATATATCATTAATAAGCTTCAAGTTTAAAAATAAAATAAAAATAACTTTTTAATTTTTTTTTTTACCATAATCATTTGAAAGTATAAATGTTTTTATTGTTTCTTATCCCACTTAGTCAACATCAATATCTAGACCACGAACCGTGTGTTCTCAAACATTGGAAAACCGCTCCAGGTCAATCAAAATTCTTAAGCCGACGAGTCATGATAAAGAGTAAAAAAAAAATACAGCTTCTTTTTTTTTTCCTTGTCCTTGAGGCACAAATACATGGAACACCCAAAGGGAGAAGTCTCACTTTACCCCATCCGTTTATACCCCCCTAAGCAATGGATACCGATTTTAACCGCTTTTTACGATATGTATGGGCTACAGTGGGGTATTCTAACCCAAGAGGAAAGGATAACTTAAAGTATTATTCGCCATTCTTTATAACTCTTCGGGTGTAGGTATATTTAGTTTTTTTTCAATTGAAATTATTCAGCTTAAATTATTATTAGTTTATTTACTAAAATTTCTCCAACAACAAACACAATGAGAACATCATGTACGAGCTTTTTGATGATATTGTTGTTTTTAATAACATTGCTTTATAATTATGGAATCTATTTGAAAAACAATGTTATTAAAAACAATCGAATTATATAGGCTATTAAACTATATAGATTACTACCTGAAAAAAATTCAAACAAATAAAAGCAACCAGATGCAAAAATATTTTTATTGCAATATTCAAGTTATTTTTATTCATTGCATGGTTATATTAACCTTATTTATCCATTAAAAAGTAATTAACATTCCTTTTTTTCTTCAACTTGCATTCAAATACTACTCGAACTTGTTACATATTCAAATTTTGTTTTTGTTTTTAAATTGTTGTCTCATTATAATCAGTATTTCTAAGCGTTTATTTGGTGGTTTCTATTCAGTGTGGATTTTTTTTCTACTGTTTCTTTGTATATTTTCACTATTATTTTCATATAAAAACAATAAATTTTACAATTCAATTGGCAGAAATGTTTTATTTCATGAACTAAAAGATTCCTCCTTGCATTTCATTTCTATAATTTGAAGTCATGAATATATTTGTTTTCCATTTTTGTTTTAATATTCCTAGTAATACTTTTTTTAATTACATAACAAAAATGCGTTTTTATTCAGAACAAATTATATTTATACAGGTTGTTCTTTATCACAATTTCAATACTAACGAAAAAAAAATTGAAACTTGAATTGATTTTAATTTTATAAAAACGAAGTTTACGAAATTCTAAATAGGATGAATTACCCCTAGATGACTCGAAATCGGATCACAGCAACAGAACATCATGGCTTGGTGCATTTTGGCTTGGATAGTTAAACTTGGGTTGTCCAATAAAATACCAGGCCCCTTGACTGAATCAGGTCCGGAAACCGCACCGTTCGTTTTGGACCAATGACCCTAAACGAACTTCTCTGAATAAACCTCCCCGTCCCTCTGCTGATATAGGTGTCCAAAGAAGATATAGTCATCATGCTTCATCCGATATCGTTACGTGTACAAGTGCTGTTCTACTCACCCCAGCTCATACACTAAATATATATATTCATTAGTTCATCATTCGTATAATCAAACATATTGTTACGTTGCCTATGTGGGGAAAGGGCAGTCTCTGTCATGCCCGTACCATGACAGAGACTGCCGACTACTACAGCGTCCTTGAAATGCATCTACAGCGTCTTTAACACTTTCTGTCCTTGTATCGCATTGTGATTACGAGTCGTGTAAATATAACTTACCCATCCTTCCTTGTATTTGTTAACTCAAAAGCTTTAAACAGTCTGTAAGTTAAAATGTTAAGGCACGTTCCCACCGAGGCGAGAGGCGGCGATGCAACATGCGGCAGGAAAGAAAATTTTTCTACCCGTTCACAGCGAAACGTCAGAAATCGCCTTACTTCTAGTGAAGTTCCGCTTCGAGTTGAAAGTTGGTCAACTCGAAGTGGCGGATTTCAAACCGGTTTGAGGCGGCGAACGCGATGAGGCTAGTGATTGGTCAACGCTTCCCGCTTAAACGCCTCACGCTTCGGTGTGAACGAGCCTTTAGGCTTCAACTTTAAATTTGAAACCCGAGAAGAGTCATTGAATAGTTTCATTGTGTACGCTGCTTGTGGATACACTAAATCTGTAATACAGAAAATACAATTATATAATTTTATTGATGATGCAGGTTGGAGTTCCTGTAGATTCTACCCCTGGTGCTATTTGTTTCAAATTTTCGACCTGAAAATGTTTTTTGCAATTCCTTGTGTCAATGCGGATGTCATTAACATTGAAATGAATTCTTTCAACACAACAATATTAGAAACTTACAAGCTCAAAAGTACTGCTCCAAGAGTGACACTGAAACATTGAAATTTGGATAAAATAAATTTATTGGTGTTTTTAATGTTAACATGGTCAAAAAAGAGCTCTATCGATTATTTACATCAGTAAAAATTTCGATAATCCTTGTTAATTCCAATATGATTTCAAGCATACATAATTGTAATATCTTTGAAATGTTCATATATGTCATAATGAAATACGCTCTGCTTAAGCCTTCAAAAAGCCTTAAAAAATTTAAAAAAAAAAAAAAATTACGATATTAAAGGCGAATTTACTCTTTTAAAGATCAAAAATATCATTTACCTTCTGACCACATCTTACATTCTAGAAAATGCCTATAAATTTCAATACATAAAAAAATGAAACATACCTACGAAAAATTTCATTAACAAAAGAAAAATATGTTCAGTAAGGATATGACCAAATTCTCAAATTTGATGGGTTTTTTTAGAATAAATATTAATTAAACGGGAAAATATTTATTCACAAGAGTGCAAAAAATGTATGATATTTCAATATAAAAACAATTTGTAATATGCACACACAATGATAAATCCGTGAATTTATAATTTTTAAATTATTAGAATTTTCTTGTTTTTAAAAGGAAAGAATTTCATTTTATTATAATTGTTTTGCTTTCTCTTAATTTCATTATCTTGTTTTGTATCATATGACGTCGACCAGATATATTTTTTTTTTTACTTTTAAAGGTATTTTTTAAACTACAAGAATCTTAAACATTTCTTGCAAAAAGTATTTTTGGGAAAATTCGGGCAATATGAAATTCAGAAAAAATAAAAGAATCGATATTCTCTGAATATATGAAATCGTTAATCTTTTTAGTTCTTTTAAATTAGCATCAATACTATGTGACGTTGAGCGTGATTTTTTTTTTTTTTTTTTTTTTATATATTTATATTTTTTCTAATTTGTTTCTCCCATTGAATAACTTTCAATACAAAGTGCATTTAACATATAAAAAAAACTAATTTTTTTTTTTTCTGCATTCTTAAAAAAAAAAAATACAGAAGAGATAAAATTTAATAGAAATTTCTATAATCTGGAACAGCGACTCTTTTAAATCTATAACCTTAATAAGAAAATTCCTTTTGCTTATTTAAATAATCGATAGTTTATTTATTTTATAAATATATTATAAGCAGAATTAAACTTTTTAAAAATATTAAGAATAATAGTATTTATAGTAACAATTACTGAGTTATACATCTTCATTGGCGCAACAGCCCCAAGGTGGGCCAAGGCCATCTGCCCACTGGAAGATTCTGAAACATGATATTATCTTTTAAAGGAGTAGGGTTGTCAAACTTACGCCCAACGCTCTTCAGTCATATTACACCGGGACCTACGGTTTAACGTAGATTCACTACAAGCATCCATGGCAACGCCAAGCTCGAACCCAAAATATATGACATGGAGATCCAGGGCACTAATCACCCGGTCATCAAATCCCTCAGTTATGTATTAGCTCAGTGAAATATAATAATAACTGCAACTTAATATTTTGTTACAAAAACAATCAAACCTTTTAATGTTATTATTTGTCGATAAATGAAATGGGTTGCCTATATTTAACAAAATATTTTTCGACTGATGTATAAAAAGAAAGTTCTCTCTAAATTATTAATAAATATTTATTTTAGACTTTGCTAAAGCAAATAAAAAACACTGCCGTAAAATTATGTTGTTGTGTAAGGGACCGAGTTGCTTTTTTTTTTTTTCAGAAAATCCCGAACATTCCCGAATCAGTCACAGACTATTAGTATTTGTATATGTTGTTCAAAGTTCTTCCATAATATTTTTTGAAGTGATTTAATTTCAATTGATAGGAAATACGTCATGCCTTCCTCTTCAACGCATCTGCGAACCACTAATCTGGAAGATTTATCATGTAATATTAGTGCAGCTAATTCAGCTTAATGGGTTTACTCAGCATTAAGTACAAGCTTGAAATTGATTCGATCTCTAATATAGTTTAAAGTACGATTAATGTAGCATTACGCCGTTGAATTTAGTTCTATGGGAACCTTGTCTCGTGGCTAAATATTTTTTACTTTGTAACATAATTAATTTCTGTTATTATAAGGATGGACGGATATTTGATTTGATTTCCTCTTATATTCTTCACAAACGTTCAATTCAGATTATTAATAAGAACTTGTCACTTCTTAGAGGCTTATATAGCAGATAGTGCACAAACCTATGCGGAAGAACCTACTATATTGCTAATTGAAATATTATGCTAATGGGACATATGCACTAAATAATTTAGAGGAAATAAAGGAGTGAAGACAGCAATAAGTGGCAGAAAATATCAACTCATTATTAATATATATATATATATAAATGCAAGAAAAAACAAACAATATATCTAAAACTATATCTTAAACTACACAAGAATGATTTTAAATTATTCATAAGACCTATATCTAAATGTGTTTTGCCAGAATTGATGTTTTTATACCACTTATTCATAGACAGCAACATCTAAATAAAGTCCAAGAACCTGTGGGGTTTCATGGAAGGAGGAAAAGGGGCAGTTGATGTTTTTATACCACTTGGTAGACAGCAACATCTAAATAAAGTCCAAGAACCTGTGGGGTTTCATGGAAGGAGGAAAAGGGGCAATTGATGTTTTTATACCACTTGGTAGACAGCAACATCTAAATAAAGTCCAAGAACCTGTGGGGTTTCATGGAAGGAGGAAAAGGGGCAATTGATGTTTTTATACCACTTGGTAGACAGCAACATTTAAATAAAGTCCAAGAACCTGTGGGGTTTCATGGAAGGAGGAAAAGGGGCAATTGATGTTTTTATACCACTTGGTAGACAGCAACATCTAAATAAAGTCCAAGAACCTGTGGGGTTTGATGGAAGGAGGAAAAGGGGCGAAAACTTCTGTTGGGATGGAGCACCCTTAGGTAGAAGTACGACTTGAGTCCGTGACGTTGGCTTTATAAAGGGTTAGGTTGTCAGCCCTACTCTCTACAGTCATATTAGACCGGGACCTACGGCCTAAAGTGGATTCCGAATCACTACAACCATCCATGTCTCAGTCGGGGCTTGAACCCAAAACCTGTGGTACAGTGCATCAGAGCACTAGTCACTTGGCCATCAATCTCTCTGAATACTTTTTTATCAATCACAGAAATTCGAAGAAGTGAGTTAAATTTATCTCAAATGGTATGATATCCATTCTGATTACTGTTTAGAATTTAAGGCTAGTTTTGCTACCAAAATATTTCATCTTCATTAATACTTAAATTTTTTATTATAAGAAATATTTTTTTTCGGATTATTGCTGTTGTATTATCAATAATGCTTCATTTACTGCTGTTTCTGAGAGGAAATGAAAACGTAGTCGAAATTTGCTGTAAAAATCAACTAGCAAGTGTAACTAATAAAGAATATTAACTAATAAAAAATAAACTAATAAAGAATATTAACTAATAAAAAATATTAACTAATAAAGAATATTATCTAATAAAAAATAATAATAAAGAATATTAACTAAAAAAATGTAACAAATAAAGAATATTAACTAATGAAGAATATAACTAATAAAGAATACTTAGAGAATAGGCTTTGGAAGAATATAAAAAGTCTAAAGAATAAAAAAGTAAAAAATGCCTGTCTAATAGGATACAATAAATTCCCCGTTAATAAATTGAATAAAATTCGACGAAACTTATTTCATGAGAAATGTGTTAAAAATAAAAAAGGGAATATCCGCCAGGTATTAATTTAGTGGGGTTAAACATCGCCAGAAATTATATTGAACATCGAAGTATTAACTTATCACAAAAAAAACGCCAATTTATTTCAAGAATTTACAATCCATTTGACTTTATCGGAAAAATTCTTGCCCTCTGCAACAGAATTTATAAAGAAATCGTTAAAAAATTGTAGTTCCATTTATCTATTAGATTATCTATTATTGATTCAATGGATGAATTCTTAAAGATTGTTCTGCTTGCATGTATTTTTATATGTTTAGTATATTAATGCCATTACCAACTCTAATTAACCTCCTCTGCAACTATTATCATTAAACTGATCCTATCCAGAACTAGATTACACCGGAACAATTAAAAACGTCACAACAAATTAGAAACAAACTGCCATCTCGGTATTAATGAGCGATCGAGCAATTCTTCGGGCCCCATAAAAATAATAACGACTCGAACCCACCACGGTTCCATGGACGACTGGTTCCCGATTCGCCTTTTCCTCGGCGATTAGGGCGCGAAAATCCCCAACCGAGCGCAACCACCCGATTAACGAACCCCTTTTCCAGTGGAGGAACCCAGTGCCTCACATTACCACTAATAATCCTCTCCACTTTATCTCCATTTACAAAACCCTACGGTCTACCCCCAGACAACGGGGCCAACCCAGAATCAATCTGAGTCGACTCTACCCCTTATTCTTTGCTTTTGTTGATGCAAAGGTTTGTTACTTTGTTGCCCGGTTCCCATGGAGGAATGGGTACACTTTCTTTGCCTAATGACGCAGTAATTTTGCTGGTGGATTGGGAAGTTCCCCAAGAAGATTCTTGCTTCTTTGGCCAACCTCTTGGTTGCTTGCTTCTTTTTTTTTTTTTTATGCAGAAGGCTGTGGAGGGGGATGGTGTTTCAATCGGTTGCAGTTATTTGGTGCGGTCCCCGTGCCCCCGTGGAGTTACAGCAGCTAAGAAACATCTCATGCGCGACTTGGCAAGCAATGCTTGCAGTCAATTCATCTGTAGCTAATGTTGGAAATTGCTCTGAAAGGGATTTCGGGAAGAGACGTTAGTGGAGTTTCGTATTTTCAACTCTATAACAATAAAAGGCATGCGGATTTATTAGTTTAAAAGAAAGGATCTTAGCCAAAGTGGTGTAAGGGAAATTTTGCAAATATAATAGTGTGTTTTTTAATGTTTAACGTCTGAATTTCCCGAATGAAGGGATTTCAGAAATGCATCTTGTACGATTGATCTCACAGGATTGCAATGCATATTATTGTATATCTGTAACATATTTTTTTGTTTGTAACACACACACACACATATATATATATATATATATATACCCATTATCTTACATAAAACAAAAGATAATATCAGTGAATAGTGAAGCAATGAAGAAATATTGATTATGTTTTATACTTTCAAAGAGAAAAGTGTGCTGTAAATAATTTTTAAATTATGGTCAAAGAAAAAGTTTTTTTTGGATTAGAAATAGAAATATGCTCAAGCCGCCATTCCATCTGAGACCAAATATGAAGGTTGTTGATATTCTGAGTGGTCTATACCTAATTTTCTAATACTCATGCAAATTTCTTAAATCAACCTATTGGAATATGTAATGTGATTTAAAAACGTTTTGTCTTGCATTATGGCAAAAATTTCCAATTTTTAATTTATTAATTATATACTCCAAATGGGGAATGTTATATGCTTACAATTTGCATCATTATGCATCATGCTTGCAAACACTGTAAAGTTAACTTCAGAAAGTTAATTGTCCCCCAGACAATCGGATATGACTGGAAAAAATTTGTTGGAAAAACTCGCAAAGAGGCTGCTGCCGGGCGAACATCTGGCCAAAATAGGGATTGTGAACTTTAATATATGTGTTTTATGTAAGACAGAGGAATTGAATAAGGCCCATCTACTTGTTTGCTCGAGACTGGAAACTAACTTACAACAAAATGGTGATTTGTGTACTCTTTATTGAGGGCCAGAGACAACATGTCCGGATCACACGGACTTTTATTATGGTGCTTTTAATTTTTTTTTTTAATTTTATCTTTAGAACCTTTAACTTGTTTTTAAGGCCTTTTTGTCATTTTTGTTAAGAATGTTGGATCTTTTCTCTTCTTAATTTTGATTTGTTTATACGTTCCTTTTGTTCCTAAAATAAATAGCCAAATTTGTATGGATTGAATTGCAATAAAGCCGTAGGTAACAACAATTTCAGATATATTGTCAAGAACAATTTGTTATCGAAAACCTTTCTTAATTTATTTTTATATTAGTAAATCTATACCTTTATGTTATTTTTTTAATTTCTAAGCACAGTAAAAACAAACTTCTAAAGCAGCTAGTAATTTACAATGTCAAATCTATTTTAGGGGTCATACTAAATAACATATAAATATTAAATTTTAAGAATTATTAAAGCACATAATGATGGCAAATCTGAATGGGGTACAATGAATATTTTCTTGACTAATGGCTACTAATCAAAATACGACGAAGTCTTTTACACTCAGTATTATTAAATTTGTGCACTTAATTAACATCAGGCCAGACTAACACAATGTCTATACTTGGTAAAAGTTTAACTGAAACTTGTCGTATCTAATCAAAATACGACGAACATTTCTACACTTAGTATTATTAGATTTGTGTATTTAATTAACGTCAGGACAGACTAACATTTTGTCTGCACTTGGTAAAAGTTCAAATAAAACTAGTCATATCTTAAGTTCAAGTCATTGTCTTGTTTTTGTCATGGAAAAATATACTTTATTCTGAAAAATGGAGAAAAATATACCTACAAGTGATTTGAATTCTTCCTTTCTATCAAGATTCAAGTACTACAATGACATAACACCTTTACATCAAGTGATAATGATTTTTTTGTAATACATGATATTTTGTAAAATATTGTTTTGTAAAAATATTTATTGTTTACTACTTTTTTTCCTTAGGTAAGGATGTTGAAGGCTTCCACGGTGGAGATTTAACAAAATTAGAACAAGAAAAAATTTGCTTCAATTTCTCGGACGTAAATCTGGAGAAAAGGAATTCTATTCACCAAATTTTCCCAACAATTATCCCAATAACACCAAGTGTGAACTGCAACTAAAAGGTAATATTACCACTTTCGTATCTATTAAAAAAATTGTCATTTTGGAAAATTTATAATCTACTAAGGATATAAATGAATTTGCTATTAATAATATAAAACTGATTGTATACTCTTTTTAACTAATTGTATACTACTTTGCATTATCCATTTATTATCCACTATTATGCATTATCCATTTATTATCCACTATGCAATTGTATACTACTTTGCATTATCCATTTATTATCCACTATTATGCATTATCCATTTATTATCCACTATTATGCATTATCCATTTATTATCCACTATTATGCATTATCCATTTATTATCCACTATTATGCATTATCCACTTATTATCCACTATGCAATTGTATACTATTATGCATTTATTGTTTTTTATTATGCCTAATACATTAAAAATCTGTAATTTCATATTTTTAAGGAATGTTTATTTATTATTCTTATTTAACATGCTTTTCAAATGAAATTTTACTAAATTTTGTTTTTATAATGATGAGAATTACATTTAATGAAACAATTCCATTCGGCAATTTCTTATTTTAAAAATTCAATAGAATTTTTTTTTTTTAATATTTGTCGGTATTTCGTATCATCATTTCTATTTTCTTTCTTGTTGAGTAATACTATTTTATGTCTTTTGAATCACTGTGTTGAGTTTAAATCAACGATTTAAAAATTATAGCTCTAAAATTAAATCAAGTATGCCCATTAAAAACTTATTGTTGCTATTTCTTATCATGGGGACCTGATGGCCGATTGCGTAGCACTCGGCGCTCGGTACCACAGGTTTCAGGACAGAGTCTCGGCGGTGCAATGGATGTTTGTAGTGGTTCGGAATTCACTCTAAACCGCAGGCCCGATCTAATATGATCGTAGAAAGCTGTGGTGGCTAGTGTTACTCATCACTCGCTAGTGTAGCATATCTTCAAACCACACGTACCCCTTGTGCTAAATAAATAACGTCGGTGCAACCCTTACTTATGGCATAAAGATAACACTGAGTATTTGCCAGCTGCATTAGAAAAAAAAGTTTCTTATCCCACTTGGTAGATAGCAACATCTAGAACAAGTTCATCAACCTGTGACGAATCATGATCATCATCGTTTTTTTGTCCTTGACCAGCAGCACAAAGAATGCGGCACCCAAAGGGTGTGACTTTACCCCATCCGGTTAAAGGCACTGGACACTCATTCTAGCTTATATTACAAACAAAAAAAATTAACAAACATAAAATAAACAAAAGGTATATATTGAAAAAAGAATACAATCACAAAAATTCTTTACCGTTTAATTAAAAATGTAACATTTTAATTCAAATAAAAATTTTTAAGATAGATAAAAGCTATTGACAAAGCGATCACACCACCAGCTTGCGCCAAGTATAAAATAATATTTTTGTTAAACTCAAAAATAATTAACAACATTCTTTTCGAGACTTTCAGATATAAGAATAATGAATTTAGTGAAAAATTTGGAAGCTAAGTGTTACAGTGTTTTACGTTCGGATGGAATATACACAGATTAACACACACTCGGGTCTAAATGGCTGAATGTCTAGCGCTCTGTCGCTCGGTGTCACAGGTTTCGGGTTCGAGTACCAGCAGTGCCATGTATGTTTGTAGTGGTTCTGAATCCACTCTCAGTACCGTAGGTCCCGATCTCATATGACTGTAGAGCCCGACAGAGCCAAGTCAGACTTCTACCTACAGGTACTCCATCACAATAGAAGCTGCCACCTTTCCTTCAATCATGAGTCCGAATTGGTTCGTGGGCTTTGTTTAGATTCTACCAGTGGGATAAGAAACAACAACAACTATTCGGTTACACACACTCAGCACACGATTAGACACACACAACCATAGATCTATAAAATTATATTATAAATTATTATAATTAATATATAATTAATTATTGAACGTACACAGATTAACACACACTCACATAGATCTATAAAATTATGTTATATTCTGAAACTGAACGGTACTGAACCTTTACTAAAGATCATTTGATATTTTTTTTTTCCTTTCAATTTATTTTTTACTCTAATTTTCCCTTCACCGTATCAGTATTTTAATTAAAAAGTTACAACACATAATCTCACACACTTTATAAACACATCTTTAATTGTTTAAAATAAATCCAATCATTTTTTAAACCTTTTTCGTTATTTAATTTAAATTTATAAAAATATTATGCATTTAAAAATATATATTCTAATACATATATTATGCATTCAAATAATAATACATTTATAATTCATTACGCAACCCTTAAACTATGCATCAAATTAATTACAATGCTTAAAATATACTCTGCATTTAAATAATAATAAATGTTATAATTCATTACGTAACCTTTGAACTGTACAGCTAATTAATTACAATATTTAAAATATTTAAAAATGTATTCATTTTGTGCAATTTATTGTCATTTTCAAAGAAAACTTTCAGGAATCCAAAAATGTTTATTAAAGAAACAAAGCTGTAGATTTTCAAATAAAGAGATTAAAATAAAAACAAAAGGGGAAAAAATGCCAATAACTTATTTTACATGAAAGCAATTTTGTTTTTCTATATTATGATAGGATTTTGTATTATTTTTCAAAATTTTATTATCCCTTCTTTTATAAGACTTGAGTAATGGCTTTTAGTGATAAAAAAAGAATTTCCCGAAAAACCTTGAGGGTTATTAAAATTGAAACTTGTAATAAATTAAGCCTTTTTTTTACTCAAACTTCATTATATTCAAGATTACAACACGCATCCGAATAATATACAACAATGCAATTTTTCTTACATAATTATAATATATTGAACTTTATTTGACAAAAGGTAGGGCTTTCAATTTATTAAAAGACAAAGTGTCAGCAATAATTAGGAAATACGGTATTTTCAATCGAAGTTGCAACCTCTTACGTCAGATAAAAATTGATTAATTTTAGTTTTATAAAATTGCCTTCATCCTACGTTTATTTAGAACAAATGTGGTATTCTTGATAGAACCAGAAATAAAAGTAATAGATTGATTTGCAAATCAATACAGACAAATAAATTGAATCTTTCTGGTTTCTTTAAGTTGAAACTAATTTTAGACAATTCATATTAAATAACTTGCGAGAAAAATTTCTTTAATTAATATTCAAAGTTTGACAAAAGTTGCTGTCTTCATGATACGTAAAAACTTATGTCTATTATAAAAAATATCAACATTAAAATTTTCATGAGGCAATGTCAAAACCAGCAAAACATTCTTTTATTAATTTTTTATTAGTTGTTATTATAAAATTGATACCATTTTTATAAAGCTGCATAAATAAAAAAAAAAATTGTCCATGAATACGTGCGTGTCATATGTCATAAATTTTCTAAAAATAAATAAAAATAATTATTACACATGCTACTGTGTCCAAAAAGTAAAACCAATTTTCAATTTAAAATTCCCGGATCTTATGGAATTTCAATTTTTTGTTTCGTTTTTAGATTGCTGGCACTGCCCTTGACATCTGTGTGAAATTTTACATCAAAATATTCATTAGTGCTTGAATTACGCTTGGTTTTGTGAGATGCAAAAACTGATTCCGGCAATTTTGAAATGCCTCTTCAATCTACTCAAAACGGTGTCACCGGAATAGTGTTTTGAGTTTGGGGAATAGTCGGAAGTCACACGGTGTGAATACGGAGGTTGTGGAACGATATGGGTTTCATTTTTGGCGAAAAAGTCACAAAGAATCAATGCAGTGTGAGGTGGCGCATTCAGTGTTTTCGGTACCAATCAAGATTTGACGCGTTTGAGGCCCAAAACACCATTTAAAATGGAATTTTGAAATTCCAACATCATCAGAAAGCAAGATCTCTAATTGTAAATCGACGGTTTGCAAGCATCAAATCTTTCATTTTTTTAACATGAGCTTCGTTGGTTGAGGTAGATGGTCGACTAGAGGGCTCTTCGTCTTCAACGAGTTTTCTGCCTTCTTTGAACTGTTTATACCACTTCTAAGCATTTCTTTCCGATATAGGAATGCTCACCGAATGCCTTCTGCAACATTCTATACGTTTCCGCAAACAAATTTTAACGCAAATTCTTGCTCAATTAATTCAGACATTTCAAAAATCGCCGGAATCAGTTTTAACATCTCGCAAACCAAGTGTAAATTAAACACTCATGAATATTTTGACGTAAAATTTCACACAAATGTCAAGGACAGTGCCAACAATATAAAAAAAAAAAATTGAAATACCATATGTCGGGAAATTTAAATTGTAAATTGGTATTACTTTTTGGACACGGTAGTAAAGTGATAGATTGACTTACAAATTAATAGAATCTTTCTGGTTTTTCAAGTTGAAACTAGTTTTAGACAATTCATATTAAGTAACTTGTTAGAAAAACTTTCTTTGATTAATATTCAAAGTTTCGACAAAGTTGCTGTAATTATGATGTCGTACGTAAAAACTTATGTCCGTTATAAAAATATTAATATTAACATTTTCATGAGGCAATGTTAAAAACCAGCAAAACATTCTTTATTAATTCCTTATTAGTGATTATAAAAATTAATCTCATTTTTATAAAGTTGGAGAAATAAAAAAAATTGTCCATAAGTTGTCCATGTTGTGTGTCATATATGTCATAAATTTTGTAAGAAATAAATAAAAACAATTAGTTATACCAAGTACAATTGAGGTAGAGCATTTTTAATTGAGAAGGCATTTGATGATGTTGAAGATGTTGGTCCCGTCAGGGTAATGAGCAATACCAATACCTCAGGGCAATAATGGGCAATGCCCAGAGGTTAAAAGGAAATTCGGAGAATTGAAAAATTCTAAAAATTCAAAGTTGAATTTAAGTAAATTAGAGCAGAATATTCTTAGGTCTTTTAAAATTAGAGTGGGGTTCATATTGTTCGACCTCTTGAATGGCCAGATGTTGTTAGTTGTCAATATTACTGAAGACTTACGTATTATTCATTTTCTTACCACCACTCAAAAATAAAAATTTTTATATCCTTATTTCTCTTAGAATAAGGTTTTTTAATTCTAGTTAAGTTTAAACTACTACTGTGCCCAAAAAAGTAAGATCAATTGTTTTTTTTTTCAAAATCTCTTTTTATTCTTCTTCCTGATTTATTTCATCGCCTTCAAAGTAATCCCCTACGGACACAATGCACTTATGCTAACTTTTTTTCCAAACCTCAGTTAACGCTAAAAGTCATCGGCAGGGATGACCTTCAAAGCGCTCGGCGATTCACGTTGAATCTCTTCAATCGACTCAAATCGGTGTCCCCGCAGGTGGTCCTTTGAGTTAGGGAATAACCAGTGTGTATACGGTGGTTGTGGAACAATATGGGTTTCATTTTTGGCGAAAAAGTCACGAAGAATCAATGCAGTGTGAGCTGGCGCATTCAGTGTTTTCGGTACCAATCGAGATTTGACGCGTTTGAGGCCCAAAAATGGAATGGACCGATCCTTTTGAAATTCCAACATCATCAGCAAGATCTCTAATTGTAAATCCACGGTTTGCAAGCACCAAATCTTTAATTTTTTGAACGCGAGCTTCGTCGATTGAGGTTGAGGGTCGACCAGAGCTCTACGTCTTCTAAGCGTTCTCTGCCTTTTTTAACTGTTTATACCACTTCTAAACATTTCTTTCTCATATAGGAATGCTCCCCGAATGCCTCCTGCAACATTCTATGCATTTCCGCAAAAAAAAAATTAATGCAAGTTCTTTGTTCAATGAATTCAGACATTTCAAAATTTGCCGGAATCAGTTTTAACGTCTAAAAAAGCCAAGCCTAACTCAAACACTAATGAATATTTTGATGTCAAATTTTACACAGATGTAAAGATCAGTGCCAATTTTAAATTAAAAATTGGTCTGACTTTTTTGGACACAGTAGAATATAAAAATGTTTTACTTATTTCTTTTATTTTTTATAATTTATTTCTTTAACTAAATTTCATAAACAAACGTATTGAAAATTCGCATTTCTTCATATGATACATTTTCTTTACAAAACATAGTTTCTAGGATCAAATAATATTTCTTATTCTATGTTTTCACGAATTTTCTTATTATAAAGTCTGCTATTCTTTCTAAACAGATATCATAAAATGCTTTCACATTTTGCTTAGATTGTTTAATATTTTTATCTTGGCATACAATTTTATGTCGAAACTTTAAATGTTTGCACCCAATTTTTTCACGTTACTTTGTCTTTATTCAGTAAGAATGTTATATTTTCTGAGAAGCCTGTTTATTATTTATTTTCTGTTTAACGAATATTTCGCATTTTCTTTATGCAGTTCCATTTTCGTTAAAAACAACATAATATTCCGTTTCCTAAAATACTTTTTACTTTAATATAGCAATGGTTGTTTTTGTATTTGGTTTCAGGCAATTTTAATTTTTGACTGTCTAAGTTTTAACATTTTTGTTACTATGGAAACCGCCACTCTAATTTTAGAATCCATATTGTATTAATATGATAAAGAATAGAACAAATTATGAAAGCAGACATGTTTCTATTTCTTAATAGAATATTTTCGAAAAGATTTGTATCCAAAATTGAAAAATGAAAATTTGAAAATATCTTCAGGAAAGGAAACAAAATTAAATGCAAAAATTTTATTCTGTTAAATTATTATAAAAAATTATTAAGATTTTAGAGATTACAATTAAAAGCTTTTAATTTATAAACAACTATAAGGGGACCTGAATAGGCAACTCGTTAACATTCTGGCGCTTGGTACCACAGGTTTCGAGTTCGAGTCCCGGCGGTGCCATGGATGTTTGTAGTGGTTCGTAATCCACTTTAAACCGTAAGTTCCAGTCTAACATAATGGTAGAGCGTTGTGGGGTATTGTTACTCCGCGTCCGTAGCTGATCTTCAAGCTACAAGCATCTCCCTGGGTAGTGCTAAGTGAGTAACGTTGGTGCAGCGCTTGCCTTAAGGCATCAAAGACAACTGTCTAAGTGTTTGCCAGCTGCATTAGAACCAAAAGAAATAATAAAATAAATAACTATAAACAAACAATAAATTTTAATCAATAAAAGCTGTGAACAAGAAAATTTACGTAAGAAATAGCTCGTCGAACTCATCAAATCTTTTAGGGTTGTCTCTGAATACATAAGCAGTCTTTTTTTTCAATACAGGTGAATTTTAGCGCTCTTTTAGGGCTCGATTCCCGGCGGTGCCATAAATGTTTGTAGGGGTTCGGAATCCACTTTAAACTTTAGGTCCTGGTCTAATATGACTTGAGCGTTGGGCGTGGAGCTAACAGCCCTACCTCTTAAAAAAGAAATCATCTCATACCTCCAGATCTTCCAGTAGGCAAACGGCAACATGAGGCTGTTACGCCAATGAAGAAGATGCATTTTGGTTCTTGCTGGTTCTAGATGTATTTTTTCTGTCATGATTCATAACACAAGTTAACTTGTTGAAGTCTTTATTACCATATATGTGCGGTTTTTTCATATTTATGTGCCTTTATTGATACTCTAATGTGCGAGATTTATTTTTCTAAACAAGTGTATTGCATTCAAGAAAGAATGTTGCTTATATTATATGGAAAACTCCGCCCCCTACCCCAAAGAACTACACACAGCTGAGAACTGAGTCTATGAACAAAGCACCTTCAACAAACAACAACAAAACATAACAAACAACAACTCTGAAACAAATCTATTAAGTCTACTTGTTTTAAAACAAAATAATTACAACACACGTCCCCAATGGAGAACAAATTATAATTGCTTCATAGTCAACTACTGGATGGAGTTATATAATTAAAGTTTCATAAAACACAAAACTTTTTAGAAAATATTTTGAATATTAATACTAATTTAGATATTTGTTATGATTCAAAAATAAGCCTTTTATAATTATTTTTAATTATTAATTAAGCTTTTATATTCTTTTTTATTAACTATTATCTAGTAGTTCATCCAAACGATTAATTTCTTCCTCAATTTTTGTAAACAAGTGCAATTATTTGGAGAATCAACTAAACTTAATATCTTCAATTAAAAAATAATATGCTTTATCATATTTATTGCTTTATTACAATTATTATTTACGCAGATTTGCTATTCCGATTTACCGAGTACAGAAGAAAAAAATTCAATCTATAAAACTTATTCATTAAAAAAATTTAAAACTATAACACAAAGAATCCCTTTATTTTTTTCAGGCGAAATTTCTTTACATCAAATAGAAAAGCGATTATAATTTAGTAAATAAATAAATATATATATCATGAAAAAGACAAAGTTTGATCCTCACCATGGGCAAGTTTCTTATCCTCTGCTTTCTCTTCAAACACGTGCTAATCTTTTTCGCCTTTTACTAAATACAGTACAAATATAAATAAAGGTCTTGTGACCCGAATTATAAGTTGTCTTAAGCAAGTGAATTTTAAAACAGAAAACTAGCTCGGTTTACATCTTTAAGCATCTTAAATCCCTCTGGTGCATAATATAATTCTCAAAATAACGAGCTAAATATTCTGGAGCTAAATATTTAGTCTTATTAAATCAAAAGATTCATTTTTAGATCTGAAACATTTTTATTCATGAAATGCGAATATTTTACGTATTAAAAGTGCATAGTTTGATAAAAATTTCTAAACATTTAATAAAAATAACAACAAAGCATATATTTTATAAATATTTTCAATTACAAAAGAAAGCATCGTACTACACAATTATTGAATATATTTAAAATATGCAACTTAAAGGTATCAAATAATTGATGCTTTAAAGTAATGTGAGAGAAAATGCCTTACATGTATATGAAATTCATAACACATCGTTTTCCAATCCTACTTGCGAAAACGAATTAGTGTTTATTTCCTTTCAAGTTATGAATGTTTTTTTTTATTTCTTATTATAATACTATAGGATACAGAACTCTATGTACCCTTCAATAAACATTTTAAACATAATTTATAATATAAACATTCTAAAACTACATTCTTTAACATATTTGACTATAACTACATTCTACTAACATAACTAAAATCTTAACATTTGAAAACTTTAAATGTTTTTTAAAGCACATTTTACACTATTGTCCTGTAATTTGGAAATAATGTTGCTATTATTGTAAGGGAATGTCGCGTAAGTGGCAGAAGAGAGAAATTAGAAAAGTAACAATCATAGTAGCAGGATAAATATAACTGCCAATTTGTAGAAATGTCCAGGAAAAAAATACCTTTCTGTTAAAATATATTTTAAGTATGAATGCGCAATTGGATTGTACATTTTTTAATAACAGCAAGTGGAGTGGAATACAAAAATTCATCAATAATTTGACATCTGGAAAATGAATAATCAAGATTAAAAACATCGAGTTGATGTTGTAGTTTTAATGCAAGACAAATACCTTTCTATGCAACACAAAGACATTTAATCTTTATGTCATAAACAAGGGCTGCACAGCTGTTACGCATTCAGTACTACCCAGGGGACACGTGTAACTTGAAGATATGCTACGGACGCGAGTAGCACTACCCCACAACGATCTAAGATTCTATTAGACCGGTACCTACGGTTTAAAGTGAATTCCGAACCACTACATGCCACCACCGGGACTCGAACCCGAAACGTGTGGTACCGAGCGCCACAGGTCAGCAACTCGACCATCAAGCCCCTTTCATCGAGTTCATACACTGGAGGGTATTTCTACTGTTAAATAATTTTTAAAAAATTAAGAAATCACTGAGTTAATGCGGATGAAATAGCCCCAAACATTTGTTAACAGTCTTATTTAGATATTAATCTTTACGGAATAAAAATTGAATATATATTAAATATAGTAATATATATAACTTCCATTACTTACTACTGTCTCTAACCCTAACTAAATAATAGCGTGCACTTCCAAACCCTTTTAATATCTTAGCAATACAAACAGCATCTTCAGCGCACGGCGAAATCTATGGATAACGACTGCCAGTCACTTACGACACAGAGCAGGATAAATGAATTCGACAGCGTTCGGACTAATTTGTAAAACCTGCATAACATTGGCCCGGCGCTATGAATTTGTCCAATGTTCGAATGCATAATGGAAAGACATAGTGGCTAAACGCAGTGTATTGTGATAATTAGCTCCTAATTAACTGCAACAGTCGAAGGGTAGCCTTTACTAGAAATCATCGAGGGAGAGATGATATTCGTTGCGGGAATTTTGGCGTCTATAGTGAGTGCTTTACCACTTGATATTGGGAACAATCAATGATATTTTGTTTTGGCTTTTATGAAAGCAATTTGTTATAGTGGAATGTTGCTGTTGGTCTATGAAATATTATTTTCAATTCCTTCTATTAGCTCACACTCGCCCTATATATATCTTGTTCAAATTTTCAATCGTTCATAAAATACTTTTTATTCATCCACTCAAGTTCAAATACATTTTTTTAAACTTGTAGTGGAGGACACTTGATGTTAATATGGTTTTTTTTCAAATATTAATTCATTCATTAAATTTCATTAATTAATTTTTGGTTTTTTTATTAAATTTAAGTTGCCTAAATCTACCAGTAGATGGCGACAGATAAACTTAAAAAATGAATGAAAATTATTCACAAAGGACTTTCTGTAAAAGTGAAAAAAGTAGGAATTGACTTTTAAAAAATTTATATTACTTGTTTGTAATCAAGTAACAATTAGCCTCTCCCTCTCTCCTTTTAAGAATGTTTTTTTCTTTCTAATGCAGCTGGCAAATACTTAGACAGTTGTCTTTTATGCCATGCAGGAGGGTTGCACCGATATTACTCATTTAGCATTACCCAGAGGGTGCATGTAGCTTGAAATTAAGCTACGGACGCGGAATAACAATAAACGCGGAACAATACCCTCTACGATCCTGTTATACCGAGACCTACGGCAAAAGTGGGTTCGAGTCGTTACAAACACCCATGACCCCGTCGTGACTTGAAGCCGAAATCTGTAGTACCTGGCACCAGAGCGCTAGCCCTCGGTCATCATCCCCCCTTCTTTAAGAATGTTGGGATAAAATTTTCAATTTTCAATTATTTCTTCAGTTGGACTAGTTGCTGAATGGTAATATGCACAACTAGAGTGCAAGAGGGTTAGGTTCAAATCCGTTGATTGTCGTTGCTGTCACTGCTTTCAAAACGAGGTAACTCAATGGCAATTATAATGTGTATAAAGCGTCTAGTTTCGATTATAAATCTACTTGTTTTGATTCTTCAGGGTTTTCACCAATACGACATGCAAATGTTAAGCATTTATACCTTAGAATTCTCCCCGGAAGGCAATATCCTCTCTTCACCACCGTTTTATTTCATTGTCTTTCTTGGCTGTTTGTTTCATACATATACATATATAATTTTTTTTTTTAAAACATCAGCTATTTCATTCATTTCTCTCAAAAGATTTATAAAGCTGACAGGACAAATTGAATATTTGTAGAATCTTATTTTGTCTGGTATAAAAGGATGAAATTTAAAAGGAAATATGTTTTAAATATAAATAATAATCATAAAATACTCAAATTTAAGTGTGTACTCATATGAAAATGTATATTTTTAAAATAAAATATCCTTTCATAAATCATTTTTTAATTTGATAAAAAGATTCTTTTGTAAAAGAGGAATGAAAATACAACGAAATAAATAATTCTGTGTAATTTCATATGATATATATTTCACACTGAAAATTGCTTTGTTTTTCTTTGTATATTTTTGTATATATTATATATAGCGTTTTGAATTTACTTGTAAAAATACGGTATTTAAGTGACAACATAGGATTTTTTTCCTTGTGGTATATAATTCTCCATATTTTGAATAATTAAGCCACTTTTCATAAGGATAAAATACATTTTTATGGAAATCCTGTTTTATAAAGAAAGAGGTTTACATTATAAAACGAAAATCACTTAAAATAATTAAAATGGATACCACGCTAAATTTTGGAACTAATATATCTACTTTAGGAAACCCAGCAATACAGAAAGATTCCGTATGTGTTGTGAATATATTTTCAATAAATCTTTCACAATATGTACGTCACAAAGCACAATACGAGTAAGTATATCACAAAGCACTCCTGTTGAGAGAAAGATGGGGATACACATGAAAACCCAATTAGATATCTCACCCTTTAAATATATTCTTTCAAATTGTGTTTACATAATGGGTATACCCTTCCCCCAGGTACACTCTGTGTAACGCGGAATCTGCTACATCGAAACTTGTACTTGTTTACTGGCGAAATGACTACTCATACTGCTTTTGTTGGGGAAAAATAATTCAATTGTGAAGGAGTCCATAATTTGAAAAAAAATATTAATTGCTTCGATATTTGGTTTTGAATATTCTGGTTTATTATTTTGGTTTTGTATATTTGAATTCAATATTTGGTTTTCGGACCCCTAAGCCTTCTTATAAATTAATTATATCTTGAAATTTTTTTCACTTAATTTGCATGGTGATCTTATATCCTTGTCGATTATATTATAAAAACATTAATACACTGGACATTTCTTCCACTTATGTATAATAAAAGAAACCACCGAAGCATGAAAGGTGGACTTTTAAAGGTGGTAGTTGCCTCCCGTTTGCGTGTTATATGGGAGAAAATCCGGACAAACTACACTCGGGTATCCAATCTATGCAAACCGTTTCACACATGCTCATAATTGTTATCTCATCTGAAAACAGTAACTGCAACTGGTGATCAGTGGATTTGAAATTGACCCCAATCACAGTAACTTTGTACATTACTACTGATCCACGAGTCGGAAAAACCTTCATTTATTAGCTAAATTTTTCACCAACCTAAATATTTTGTTGGCTTCTATATGTATTAATTGCATCAATGAAAAAAATATGGTCTTCATTCATTCTCTCATCCCCAGCTCCGCACGGCCACGTGATTCAGCTGGACTTCCGGGAAACGTTCCATCTGGAGGAGTCTCCGACTTGCGAGTACGACTGGTTGGAGATCCGTAATGGGCCGCACGGCTACAGCCCCTCATCAAGAAGTTCTGCGGCCACGAGTTCCCGCCCATGCTCACCTCCAAGGACCAGTTCCTGTGGCTCAAGTTCTACTCGGACGACAGCATAGAGTACGAGGGGATTCAAGGCCATCTTCAAGTTCA